>JAGKTI010006839.1:0-16530 GCA_018397915.1 Birgus latro | reverse complement strand
TTCTTCCACATGTGCCCACTTTGCCTTTTGCTCTTCTAACACACTACTTACCTTCTCTGTTTGGTTACTGCTTTCTTCTAGTTTTGTCTGTAATTCAATATTTTCTTGTTTTAAATTCTCGAACTCCTGATTCGCTGTCTCATTGGCCTGTATCAAACTCTGTATAGTATTTTCGTTTTTTTCAGGCATGTCTCTTGATACTAGATCTTCCACTTTCTTTTCTAGACCACTAATTCTCATAATGAATGTTTTAACCAGATCCATTACATTTGTTTCACTGTCAAATCCTGGGAATTCCGGTTCCCCAGTGTTTACATGGTCGGCCATGTTTAAGGTCGGTTGCAGTACTAAACTGAACAGCTGTTCCCAAAATTCCTATAAAAACATTCATGTATACTTAATGACAATAGTTCTTTACATTTTTGGTAGACTATAATAACTTGCAATACTTAAAATTATGAACAAGACTGGAGACAGGACAATTCCCGAAAACTACTTAGGGTTTGTTGAGAGGTGGTTTGAGACCCGTCTTCTCGCTGTGGATGCCGCTCTGTGTGTGTGCGTGTGTGTGCTACAATCATCTTTTTTTATGTTTATCAAATTATCACTAAGTTGCTTCAAGGTGTGTGTGTGTGTTTTTTTTTATGTAAAAGGTTTATTTCTGATTTTATTTCATATTGTAAATGGACTGTTGTTTTATCTTAGGTGAGGATCTATGGCATTAAAATCACATAACATCCCTTTATCCATATCTATGTTGGATGACTTGTACATCCATTGAGTATGGCAGGTATTTCTTGAATATTTTTAGGATACACTTGTGTTCTTTTAAAAATTTACAAAGATAAATAGCATTTTTTTTTTTTTTAGTAATAAATTCATTGTTACACTAGCTACGTAAAGGTAGTGCTGTAACTGCTTCTTAATCATTGTATGTAAACAGTCAAATCTCATTGATCATGGTTAATTGGTGTACCAAACTATCACAATAATGAAAACTTGCAAGAACCAGTAAAATTACATGGGAATGAATGGAATTAGTTTGGGGCCCACAAGTTTCCCCTCTTCCCCCCCCCCCAATACCCAGATATTAGCTCCCCAAAACAAACACAAGGGAAATGTTTCAGTGATGTTTGCATCAATCCTCGTACTCTTTGTAATGAACTAGATGACTCTTTCCTCATGTATTTTTCATAACTAGTAAGGCAACATTCTTTAACATCACTATTGGTCTGTGTGGATGTTATACTCTCATATTTAACTTTCCCCATCCATCAAATTCTGTCTGTGTGAATAAGACATTTCTCATTCACATTGCTTTAACTTTGCTGTAAAATTATTTTATTAGCATTGCTTGTTTGAATTATTACTCCAGTTGAATCAAAAGCTCACCTCCACCATTGATATCTATTGATGCACTTCATAAGAGAGTGCAATGGGGATGTTGGTGGGACTGGAGACAGATCTCTGCAATGCGGAGAAGCTTCAGCATTGCCATAGTAACCAATCTGTACTCACTGACTGACTGCAATGCCAGCCAACCCTGTTAAATTGGTTCTGATGTCAGAAGGTATATTAACATTTGTTTGGGAGATTTAGAAACTAAATAAAACAGTTGAGTTGTTTTTATTTATGCAAAATCCAGTATTTAAGATCACTTACCAAGAGTTAAATGTTGTTTACAGTTGTCAAAATGAGTATAGTGAGCCCTTGTTTCACACAGGTAATGTGGATTCAATGACCCCACCCAACAAATTCCACATACAGTAAAAGTCCTCTCATTCGGCATCTTCAGGACCAAGCAGGTGCTAAAAGAGCAGAAACTGCCGGATGACCGGGAAAACTTACCAAAAAGTTTCTAGCAGTCATGGTTTGTCGCCTCAGTACAATCGCAGTGTCTAGCAAGTATTACTGATCAACCCTAACAACTAAATCAGCCATCTGTTTCTTAAGGTCGTATACAGGGGTCCTTTGCCTTTAGCGTGTGTCAAGTTAGTGATTTTCGCATTTAGCGATAGAAAAGGTACCAGTCCCATGCATTTAGGGATTCTCTTACACGTTAAGCGATGTGGGGCGTGAAATGCCTTGCCCGTCCACCACCAGGCCACCATTTTTATCATTGTTGTGAGCGTCTGGTGACCTTGGGTGTTTTTTTTTCTCTCACAGTGCTGAGCATTTGGTGTTTTTCGCTGTTGAGTAGATGTATAACCATACAGTACTGTACAGTATCTGTATAATGTATTACTAATACAATACACTGTGTTTCATTTTTAGCACTTAAGGTAGGAAATCGGTCAAAAGGGTGACTTGGAGGATGAGTGCAGACTAATTGATATTTTTCCCATAAAAAGTACACTTCTCATTTAGCGATGGTTTCGCCAGCCTAATTAAATTGCTAAACGCAAGGGACCACTGTATAATGGTAGAGCTCACACCAAAATCTTCCATTATCCTCTAACTAGGGACATCTGCTTCCGAAATTTTCAATAATTCAATCTTCTTGGTGATATTCAGCACATTATGGGTGCATTTTTTCACAGCAACAGTAGGCTGTCCACTAGTAGAAGCCATAGCACAACATGAGAACAAGTGGATGACTGTAAAATAGCACAAAAAAGTTTCCAAACTTTTGAAAGGTTCCACTCACAAAGCCAGACACTCACGAGTCATGATGGCTGATGGTGCATGCAGTGTTGGCAAACAGAAATTTTCAAAAGCGCTAAGCTCAACTTTACAATGTGATAAGCTATAGGTGAACTGTTCAAACTTTCATGTTAAATTGGACTTCAAAACATGCTAGATACAGAAGAAAATCTAATATTTCTTGGTACTAAATTATAATGAAAAGTGCTAGATCTAGTGCCAACAGTGGCAATTTAGCCATTCAGCTCAGCACATGTGCCGTTCGAGCAAAGAACTTTTGTAATGGGACTGTCTGTGAAAACTGCTGAAAGACTGGAATACCATAAGACCAGATGCCGAATGAGAGAACTTTTACTGTAAACGGTTCCATAAGATACTTTGTTATATAACTAATTGTGGAGGAAGACCTCCAAAAATTTTTAAGTCCCAATTAGGGCCCTATTGAAAGCTGTACTTCCATCAGACACTTGCATAAACACAGACTGATCTTCTTTGGGACCATAAGATTAATGGTAATAAGAGTGGAATTTAAACTCATCGTGACAGATTAGTGGAGTTGACTAATGTTGCATTTTGTGAGACTTGAAACTTAAACTGGGCTTTGCTCTTTGGCTTAAGGGCCAAAGGCCTCACAAATGTCCCCACCATCTGCCCCTCTCATGGCAACGACCCAGCAAGATGCCTGAACCACTATTTGACTCTCTTCATTTCTGCAACATTCGTGGCCTTTCTAAAAACTTTCTCTCAGTTGAGCACCACCTCTCCACCTCTAAACTTCACGTTCTGTTCCTAACTGAGATTCAGTTGTCTGAGGCAACTGATAGTAAACCCTTCTCTGTATCCTCTTACTTTCTCTATACTCCGTATATATACGGAATGACTAATCATGCTCTCAAGTACCTGAACTTGATTCTTCTGAACTCTCAGCTCTCTGGCTTCGTCTTTCCTGTCATTCTCTGACTAAATCTATCTGTGCTGTTTACTTATCCCCTAATTCTATTGACTATGATAAATTCTTTGACTGTCTTGTATGATCTATTTCTCCTCTCTCTGAAATCTCCATTCAAGGAGATTTTAATGTTCACCATCACCTTTGACTCTCCTCTCTTTTCTCTGATCCACCTGGTGAACAAGCCTACATTTTTCTGTCATAGAGCAGCTTGTACAGCACCCTACCCATATTGCTGACCACCTTGGAGAGAGTTCCAACATACTTGACCTCTCCTTTACAACTAATCCTTCTGCTTACATGGTTAATTTTTCCTCTTCGTTGGGCTCCTCCCACCACAACCTTATCACCTTAACCAGTCCTATTGCTTCAGTATGGTCTGTGGACCTGTCAAAGAAACGTCAGTTGTAGCTTTTTGGAGCTGCTGATTGGGAGGCCCTCAGGCAGTACTTTGATTTTCCCAGCAGTGGTTATTGTGTCCATGGCCGACAGCCATCTGAGTGTGCCATGTGCAATACAGAGGTTATTCTCTTGAGCATGGAAGCATACATTCCTTTCTTAAATCCCTTGACTAATGCAGGAAAGCCATGGTTTAATCACATTTGTTCTAATGCTGTCCACAACAAGGAGAAGGCCTACAAAAGGTACCGGAGCCAACCCACCCTGAAATCACATCTTTTTTATGTTTCTACCCGGAATTGTGCTAAGTCTGTTCTTCGCTCTGCTAAAAATAATTTAATTGACACTAAATGCTCTGAACTCTCCAACTCGAATTCTTCCTGCTGCTCCTGGCACCTTGCCAAAAACCTATCTAACAACTTTACCTCATCATCCTTCCCTCCCCCTTTCTGAACTGATGGCTTTGTAGCTATTTCTTCTAGTGATAAAGCAGAACTCTTTGCACAGACTTTCTCGTCCAGTTCCACCTTAGACGATTCCAGTGCTGTTCCTGCATCACTTCCCCCCTTCAGTCTTCCTCATAGCTGACATTTAAATTTCTTTCAACTGATAAATTTTCTGCCACCACTGGCCTCGGTACTAACAAGGCATATGGGCCTGATGGAGTCCCCCTCGATGTCCTCAAGATCTGTGCTTCTGTGTTTACACCTGGTCTAGGTAAACTCTCTTGCCTGTGTCTGTCAGTTTGTACCTTTCCTTCATGCTGAAAGTTTGCTCTCATGCAGCCTGTCCCAAAGAAGGATGACCATTCCTAACCTTCTATCACCCAATTGCTTTAACATCCTGTATCTCAAAAGTTTTTGACTCTATTGTTTAACCTCTAAACCGCGGAGTTGTGGGAGGCGGTCCTGGCACTTCCCGCCGGTGGTAATTCGCGCTCTGACAATTTTTTAAAATATTGGCCAAAACTTTTCTGAGTGATATAAATATCTCTCAGGCTTCTCCTAAAATTTACATATATATCTTGAAAGGCCCGGCTACTTAAAAAGAAAACAGAGGCACCCAACTGACGGCCCACAGCTCGAGCCATCGCCACCGAGCTTCACGAAAGTGACGGCCCGAAGTTAAGTGGTTAAAAAACTTTAAAGCATCTTTCCTGTCACAACTTTCTTTCTGAGGGTTCCATCAGGGACACCCCACTGGCGACCTTCTCACTTACTTTTCAAACTCCTGATCATCCTCATTTTGGGACTTTGGCGAAGCCATTGCACTTGACATCTCAAAGGCCTTTTTAATTTCCAGACTGCCATCGTACGGTTTCTATCCTTCTATTTGTGCCTTCATCTCTAGCTTCCTTTCTGGTCGCTGCTATTGTAGACGGCCACCATTCTTCTCCTAGATCTCTCAGTGGTGGTGTTCCTCAGGGTTCTGTCCTATTACCAATTCTCTTCATTTTATTCATCAGTGACCTTCTGAGCTGTACATCTAACCTTATCCACTCATACGCTGATGATTCCACCTTTCACCTTTCCATTCACTTCCCATAGCATCCATCTCAGCAATTGCTTCAACAAACAAGGGATGAGGCTATGGCACACCTAATGTCTGACTTGGCTTGTATCTCTGAGTGGAGTAAAAGTAATCTTGTTGTTTTTAATGCATCAAAAACCCAGTTCCTACACCTATCAACCCATCAGAATCTTCTACGAGAGTACCCACTACTGTTTAATAATATCCAGCACAATTCTGCATCATCTTTAAACATTCAGTACTTGAGGTTTCATTCTCTTGGGATTTTTCTTGGAAAGATCTGATTACATCTCTTGTAAAATCAGCTTCCAAGAGATTAGGTGTGCTAAGCTGACTCCATACCTTCTTTACCCCTGCACAGTTGTTGACGGTATACACGAGTTTTATTCGCCTACTTCATGTGATTCTGAAGAAAGCCGCAAACTCATGTCCAAGGGACCAACAACGGCTGACGACGTGCTACGGTAAGACTCCTTCATAGAAGGGGTGGTTTGGTGCTGTGATAGTGGCAGAGTAAAGGTGGACTGGGCAGGGGTCAGAGACTTAATGGAGTCGATCTTGGACTGGCGATAGAAGCAACAATTTAGGTGTCGGATGACACTCTCCAACACAGAATGCAGATCCTCCACAGGGTGAAGAGGCACCATCTCTCTGTCACATTCTCGGTTCTTGGCATGCTCAAGCACCTGCTTGATATGTGCCCAGAATGTGCCCAAGTGGAGGATGGCTGGAGTACTGCACTTCTCCGGGTTGTATGAGTCATCCATGTCATTTTATTTTGGCGGTGCAGCAGCAACAGAAGTGGCAGTCTTGAAGTCAGACACAACCTGATAGCCAGGACTGCCCCCATTGTCATCTAGCCATTCCTGCACGTCATCAGCATCCATAGCCTCGCCTTCTTTACAAAGACAAGTGTGGAAGCCATCCACGTCAAAGCCCAGAAAGTCGTGTCTGCTCTCGTATCCCTGAAGGAGACAAGACCAACCATTTTCGAGGGTTTTCACAGAAACTTCCTTCCGTGCACTCGCCTAGTTGTACACAGCAGACTTAAGGTTATAGCACCTCAGGTTTTGCAGTGTCCTCTGCCCTCACATGGCCAGCCCCCAACTCTGTTCATTCTTGTCCTCGAGAACAGCCATCACCTCGTTGAGGAACCTCTGTTGGTACAGCCTCTTCATGGCCGCGGTCATTCCAAGTTTTGCAGTGTCCTCTGCTCTCGCATGTCCAGCCCCCAACTCTGTTCAGTCTTGTCCTCAAGAACAGCCATCACCTCGTTGAGGAACCTCTGTTGGTACAACCTCTTCATGGCCACAGTCATACCATGCTCCATTGGTTGATTCAGAACAGAGGTATTATTTGGTAAAAACATGCATCAGATGTCACCATCATGTGCAACCAATCTCAGAGGAATGCGCATGGGCATTGTCCTTTACCTGGTCACGAGGGATTCCAAGCTCCTCCGTTTGATATCTGATGACTTCCTTGACAAAATGCTTGTGGAACCAATTTGTAAAGATCTTACAGGTAAGCCAGGCATTCACAGAATGGTACAACACAACAGAAAGGACATCCATTAGCCCATGAAGGCAATGGGGCTGTTTCGCACACCCAACAATGATGGGTTTCAGCTGGTGCGACCTGTTAGCATTAGCACAGCAGAAGGCAGATACCTGTTGCTTAGACAGCTTGTGGCCAGGCACACGCTTCTCCTTCACGTCTACCAGAGTGTTGGTGGGCACTGGGAGGTAGAAGAGGCCACTTTTGTCAGCATTATAGACTTGACCAAGAGTGAGGCCCTCCTTCTCAATGAAGCCTAACAAATTCTGCCAAATTTCCTTCGCTCCCTCCTTACTAGCGTCCAAAGCTTCACCATGGGTTTTACGATTAATAAGGCCATGTTGAAGTGTGAACCTGAGTGACCAACCTTCAGATGCCTTGAAGTCTGGGATGTTTTGAAAGGTGGGCAAACTTCTTGGCAGCAGCCTTCAACTCGGTGCCTCTCACTAGCACACCTGCAGCCCGTTGTTGCCAGTACCAGGTCAGTATTGAACAGCATGCCGGGGCAAACTCATAGTCTTCCACTTGGTATTGTGTCTGTTCTGACCAAAGTCTGCTGTGTACTGAGTGAGTTTGTCATGGGCTTTCCTGATGTCATGTAGGGTTGAGCAGGCCGGGTCATGCTCCTTAAGAATGTGGGAAGTGGACCATCCTGCATCAGTCTTACTGCTTCTTTTCCAGAGTCAACACTACCCTCTTCTTTTTTGCTGGTGGAAGGACCATCATCACACACCCTAGGAAGAGGCATGCAAGGAATAAGAAGGCCAGAAAGAGGTAGGGAACCACCACAAATGCTGCCACGTGCACCACCAGAACAACTGTCCAGGAAGAGCTGCTCACTACACAGTCAACGTGTGGGAAATGAGAGCGAGCAAGGGGGGTCTCTGGCGGATGTAGGGTAAACTAACCAGCTCAACCCAGTGGCACCACTGCAAGGAATAAGAAGGCCAGAAGGAGGTAGGGAACCAACACAAAAGCTGCCACGTGCACCACCAGAACAACTCTCCAGGGAGCTTCTCACTACACAGTCAATGTGTGGGAACTGAGAGGGAGCAAGGGGGGTCTCTGGCGGATGTAGGGTAAACTAACCAGCTCAACATGGTGGCACCACTGGGTTATTCTTGCCTGTCCAGGTGGAAATTGTTTGCACAACCATAATTTCCAAACAGATGCAAGCATTTTGTCCGGATAGTGGGAAAATCTTTATGAACAATGGTTTGGAACAGCCAGATCACAGTGTCCGGGTAATGGATGGTCTGGGTAGTGGTCGTCTGGATAATGGAGATATTACTGTAATGCAGAGTAAATGTTAAACTGATGGCGGATCATGTGGAATTTTAATGCACTCATGGAAGTATGTGACCATTGTGGATGAATGGGGCATGGGAAGAATTCCTGGAGCAGTGGGTGTGCATGCATCAAGGCCACAACTTTAGCATCCCCTGACTGCCACATCACTGTGCTGGTGTTTTGAATGGTGAAGGTAGCAGCAGTTCAGGGTTCACAGCCATAATCTTTCCATGCAAACTATGGAATGGCCAGCATACAGGGCAGAAGGGTGGGGATAGAGGGTGCTGCATAGAAGGTGATTAGCATAAATCAAGCCTGCACAAAGCACAGAGCCACTTTAAATATATTTTGTTGATTTCTTTGCTCTTTTTGTGCGAGCAAAAACACAGTACAGTCACGATGCGGTATATGATCGTCTGGTATGTAAGCAGTCATCATAGCAATTGATGAAAACTTTTCCTCTGTTTAGGGTTGATGATAGTGAAAATCGCTTATACGATTTTTGCGATGGCTGCATGTGCAGATGCATGCCACCTGCACAAACTGAGTCATATGTTTGAGCCAAGATAGCTGTCCCGTGTTTACATGCACATCAAAATACCATCACTATCATAAAGTAACAGGATAAATGTGATATTACATGTATTATTATTATTATTTTTTGTGAAATACTGAATCTTGTGACTGGAAGTCTCATTCCTCTCCTGCCACTACATTGCACTGTACCCCACCTACCACACACTCTGTCCATCAGCTTCGCCTCTTTGCACACTCCATCGCTCATCGCCTCCTTCCAATGACCTGGAGTGACTGCCTAGACCCTCCAACTGTCACCCAGCCTCGGGGGTGGGGTGGGAACTCTTGGTGATGACTCAGACCGGCCCACAACATACTTCAAATGAGGGGCAGATTTTTTTTTCTTTTTTTCCAGATTTTAGGTTATGTGGTCCTTTACTCCCAACATATCCCCCACTGAACCCATGTTCAGTCAGCTGATTTACAATTTATTGGTATACAATCAGTTCATACCTGAAGTAGCCCAATTGTAAATAAAATTGTGACTGTATATCTGGCTCTCCCTTTGATTTTCCTTAATTTTTCTCATAGCACAATTGCAGTCAAGACAGTTTTGCCCCCAGAATTGAAAATATTGCATTTTTTTTTTTTAAATATAAAACTGCGATCAAGAAAACACAATAATGAAACCAACGATCAAGGAGGTATGACTGTTATAACTTCAAAAATATTATTAAAAGAGAACATTGTCTAAAAGTCTAATTCTTTCAGCACAAAGTGTTCAGGCTTCTTTTAAGGTTAGTGTACATATTATCAAGTAAAATAAGTTATTTTTTGTATCTGGTCATTGAGGGAAACATGCATATTACAGTACAGTAAAACCTCTATATAACGGACTTCAGTAGACCGGAATTCGCTTTTATCGGACTCGAGGAGCTACCGGACTCAACTCCTATATATCGGAAAAAGTCTGATATAGCCAGAAAGCAGTCCGGACTGCCTGACAACTTCAGCTATGTTCACCACAATAAGACAAGTAAAAGACATGTTTTTCAGTGCACAGTACAGTATTATTATACCATTTGATTAATGTAGTGAAGGTATAACACGGTACAATACTGCAGTGGTGGTGAAAACTACCGATGCAATCCGGACTAATGTCTGATATATCAGAAAAAGTCCGGATTAGCAGGGGTAAGTCTGGATGTCGCTTTTATCGGAAAATCACATATTTCGGACTGGCCTGGGCCCCAATTAGTCCGTTATAGTGAGGTCTTACTTTACTCGTATATCCTCAGAATTCGTAGGGGATCAGTTACCCAAACTTCACCAATGCTGAAAACTGTGTATACTCCTCACTGACCTAAATTTACTCCTCAGCATAATGGTAATGCATAAAAACAATTTGGAGCCCTGATATTAATAAAACTGTGTAAAACAATGGCTTAAAAGCACTTTGCCTTGAAAAAAAAAAAAATCATAAGTAGATGTCTGAACGTGTATAAATACGTGCAATACTACACAATGAATAGTACAAAAAATACATGTGAAGTAAAATAAAAATGGATAGCTATTGCACACATACAATTCCAACCAAGTGTAAATACTTATGGTGCAGTGTAGCTTAAATTCTCACTGAGTTAAATTTAAGTCAGGTGAAAAATTTTGCAACTGTAAATCTGCATATGGTCAAAACTATGAATTATATCCTTGAATTTTAAGGGTGTTCTGTACTTGGTGCTATACCCTCTTAGTTATAAGGTTATTAATTCTAGAGTACATGCCATACACTAAATATCCCACTTACAAATTCTGTTTTAGATTCTTTAATAAGTATTGAAGACATTGTTTTTAGAATTGATTAATTTTTTGTTTTCATAACATTTGATTGTCTTTCCTTGCTACAGTTTATTCATTTACCTTTCTTAGGCTGATGTAATGTCAGACTGTGGCTCATATGGTTCATGCCTACATGTTGACATGGTTGCATCAGTAACACTGGATGACTATTTTTGTAACATTATGTTTGTGTATATTATACTGTAGTTAGAGTGTGTATATTAATGTTTGTTACAAGTTTGGGATAGGGGTAGGGAGGAGGTTAGCAGTAGGACATTTTAGTATTGAAAGCATTCCTTTCTTCAACTGTAGTTTTACAGTATACATTAGGGTGGTTGATTTAAATTTAATGAGCCATATATTCTAATGTGAGAACGAAAAATGGTACTTGTTCTTAACTGTAGACATGTTCAGCTGACACAACTAATAGAACCCCATCTACATTTTTTCAAAATAACTAATGCAACACTACCCTCTTACACATTTTGAAGTGTGTGAGGGATCATTATATGTGTATTCTTACTGGGAAGAGCACTGTTGATGGTGCCCATCTATAAGAGATAAGACTGAAATTTGAATCTGAGTCTAAGGTCATATTAGTGAAAAAATTACTGCTATATACACTGTATGGGTCCTAATATTTTTATATTCCCTTACTGTACAGTGATATTTTTTATACCTCTTGTGGCCAGCATTCGACAAGTATTATCCCATCTCTCATATATCTCAGAAAATTTATATTAGAATTATGAATGAGTAAAATATGAAGCTGTTCACTTATTAGTAAACAGTATTTGTGAAATGTATGGTCTTTAAGTTGTCAATCATAAGGATAATACGTTGACCAGAAACTCCATCTAGATTGCTCTTCAATGAAGATGTGAACTATGTGCCTTAGTAGTCAAAAGGGAGAAACTTATTGATATCTTTCCATTGAGTGTGTATGTGCAGAAAACCAAATACCCATCACTGTGTACCCCATATAAGTGAGGCTGTGTCCTCTTAGTATCATGGACTTTCTTGATTTTAATCACACTGATGTTTTGTTGCTTGGCACTGTTATTATCAGTCAGATTTGTAGAGTTGAGTAAAGGGAGTTCCTTCATGGCCTTGTATTTTCTTGTGAATGAGTGGTTGCAGTTGTTGGTTGTTTTGATGTTATTGTCTGAAAAAAATTAACATACTGTATTTCACTTTTATCAGGACAAGAATACTGTAAGTTTATCAGCAAGCAGTTGTACGTGTCTGTACATGATTATCCATTAACAGGTATATAGATTTTTGCTTTGGATCTCCCTCCAGGTCAGTAACTTACTGTTTGTAACAGCAATTGGAATTATATTACAAGAGGCTGCAAATACCCACCTGAATACCAACAGTTTATTGCAGACGCACTTGAACATTACTTGATAGAACAGTACGTGTGGAATAATTTACAGATTTATCCTGGATTTTTAAAATGGTATTTAACCATCCATGCAGAGAGAGGAGAAGAAAGTATACCCAGTATTATGAGCATTCATAAGAGGAATAAAAGGAATGAAAGTGCAGGGATGTGACACCCACACTGGCTAACATGTGTGTTACAAGTAGCCTTGTACTGTACCTTCTGGTGGTAGATTTTATCTGAGGCTTCTTTGCTTCTTTTATTAAAAATATCAAATAGATCAGAGGGCTTGTCTCTAGATTTCTCAACTTAAAGGTAAATGGGGGTAGGGGGATGATGATGATGACTGATGGTGAAATTTTCAGGTACAATGCAATTCTGGGATAAAGAGGCCTTTGGAAAACTGAATTTTTTGAAAAACTGGAACTCTCTATCATTACCATCAGTTATGTTTGTAAACATCTACCTGATTTGCATTCCCTTTATTATTCATTGTATTCATGCTCAAATTTAGTATCTCATAATTATACTTTTGCTGGTTTAGGTGTTAAAATTCAGCAATAAGTAAAGATGATGTTTTGTTCAAGGGGAGAGTTGCAGAACAGAAAATTATGAAATTAGTCTTGTGGTTTGGGTCCAACTTGAGCTATGTTGGGTGACTAAACTACAGTGGCACTTTTTCATATACAGTAAACTCTTACTTATCTGTTGTAATTCAGTCAAGCCCTACAAGCCCAGGAGCATTAAGGATATGTCTGGAGAAAAATTTGAGACAGCTGTGTTTTTCAGGAAAGCTACATAGAAGCCTCTTAAGTCAAAATCAACAAACATTCTAAACATTCCACATAAACTAACCATGTGCGATGAAAAATTCAAGATGGCCACTGTCAGCATGGGACACATACTGTATATATCTTGGTGACTAGTGACTAAAATTCACACTTGGTCACGTAATACCACCTTATATGGGTTTTAAGGGGTGATAAATCAATTTCTGGTATTATTCTAAGAATTCTTTCACTGATATACTCAGAGAACATGCACCAGGCACAGAATATCAGAAATCTGTATTAATAATTTTGCTATGAATTTATAAACCAGAGTACACTTCATCAGATGTTTTTATTTTTCAGGTTGGATACAGATTGAAGTTTAGAGGCAGAAGTATGTAGATGGATAGAAGACAAAGTCAATGGAATGAGATGGCAGCATAAGAACAGTGTGATATTTGTGATTTTTGTGAAAACCAATCACCTCTGACTGAAGTACTGTCACAGAAAGAGGTCTACTGAGCATATCAAACATTAGTGCTGATCTGAGGGATGGACTCGATGAACTGCTATTATCCAAATTTTTGCCAGTTTCAGCTCATAAATGGTGCAAAGAACATTACATTATCCCATCATACATAACTTTCTTCTAACTTTCTTTCTGTGGAACACCACCTCTCCTCCTCTAAACCTCACCTTTTCTTAACAGAGACTCAGCTGTCTGAGGCAACCGACAGCAAACCCTTTTCTGTATCCTCCTACTTTCTCTATACTTATTTAAAAGCCGAAGGTGGCTGTTGTGTATATGTACGCAATGACCTATCTTGCTCTCGTGTTCCTGAACTTCATTCTTCCTAATTCTCTACTTTCTTGCTTCGGCTGTCCTGTCTTTCTCTGACTAAATATATCTGCACTGTTTACTTATCGCCTAATTCTACGGACTATCAAAAATTCTTCGACTATCTTACTTCTATGATGGAACACATTCTATCCATTTCTCCTTTCTCGGAAGTCTCCATTCTTGGAGACTTCAATGTTCACCACCACCTTTAGCTCTGCTCTCCTCCCACTGATCTATCTGGTGAACAAGCCTACACCTTTTCTATCCTTAGTGACCTAGAGCAGCTTGTACAGCACCCTACCCGTATCCCGGACCACCTTGGAGAGAGCTCCAACGTACTTGATCTCTTCCTTACAACTAATCCTTCTGCTTACACTGTTAATCTTTTCTCTCTGTTGGACTCCTCCGATCATAACCTTATCATCTTAACCTGTCCTATCGCTCTGGTGCGGCCTGTGGACTCTCCAAAGAAACATCGTCTGAGGCACTTTGGAGCTGCGGATTGGGAGGCCCTCAGGCAGTATTTCTTTGATTTTCCCTGAAATGATTATTGCTTCCATGGCTGGGAGCCATCTGCATGTGCCTTACGCATTACGGAAGTTATTCTCTCGGGCATGGAAGCATACATTCCTTTCTCATATACTCTGTCTAATGCAAGAAAGCCTTTGTTTAATCATGCATGTTCTAATGCTGTCCACAACAAGGAGAGGGCCTACAAAAGGTACCGGAGCCAACCCACCCCTGAATCACATCCTTCTTATGTTTCTGCCCGGAATCGTGCTAAGTCTGTTCTTTGCTCTGCTAAAAATAATTTCATCCGCACTAAATGTTCTCAACTCTCCAACTCGAATTCTTCACGCTCCTTCTGGCACCTTGCCAAAAATCTTTCTAACAACTTTATCTCGTCATCCTTCCCTCCCCTTTTCTACTCTGATGGCTCTGTAGCTGTTTCTACTACTGAAAAAGCAGATCTCTTTGCTCAGACTTTCTCCTCCAATTCCACCTTAGACGATTCCAGTGCTGTTCCTTCATCAATTCCCCCCTCTGACTTCCTTATGGCTGTCATTAAAATTTCTTTAGCTGATGTATTTACAGCCATCACTGGTCTCAATACTAACTAGGCATATGGGCCTGTTGGGGTCCCTCCTGTTGTCCTCGAGAACTGTGCTTCTGTGCTTACACCCTGCCTAGGTAAACTCTTGCACCTTTGTCCATCAACTTGTACCTTTCCTTCTTGCTGGAAGTTTGCTCTTATTCAGCCAGTCCCAAAGAAGGGTGACCATTCCCAACCCTCTAACTATCGTTCAATTGCTTTAACATCCTGTGTTTCAAAAGTGTTTGAGTCTATTCTTAAAAGAAAAATTTTATAAAGCATCTTTCCTATCACAACCTTCTTTCTGATTGTCAGTATGGGTTCCGTCAGGGACGCTTCTCTGACGATCTTCTCACCTACCTTTCGGAATCTTGGTCATCCTCCTTTTGGGACTTTGGCGAAAGCTTTGCCATTGCACTTGACATCTCAAAGGCTTTCGATCGAGTCTGGCATAAATCTTTAATTTCCAAACTGCCCTCGTATGGTTTCTATCCTTCTATCTGTGCCTTCATCTCTGGCTTCCTTTCTTGTCATTCTGTAGCTGCTGTTGTAGACGGCCATCGCTCTTCTCCTAGATCTATCAACAGTGGTGTTCCTCAGGGTTCTGTCCTATCACCAGCTCTCTTCCTTTTATTCATCAATGACCTTCTAAGCTGTACCTCTAACCCTATCCACTCGTACACTGATGATTCCACCCTTTGTTTAAAGTACAACTCTCGTGTGGGGAGGCTCCCCACATACAGCCCTTCTCAATAGGGTGGAGTCAAAGGCTTTTCATCTCATTAACTCTCTTCCTCCTACTAGCTCCCTTCAACCTCTGTCTCTTCGCCGCACTGTTGCATCTTTATCTCTTTTCTATCGCTACTTCAGTGGCTACTGTTCCTCTGAACTGTCTGCTTGCATCTTTCCACCTCTACAACAGGCATGTAGCGCCCGTCTAGCAACAACTTCTCATCCTTTTTCTGTCCAACTCTTTAATGCAAGAGTTCCAAGTCCTTCATTTATGCAACTGGTCAACTCTGGAACTGCCTTCCTCTGTCAGTATTTCTTACTTCCTATGATCTCCAGTCCTTCAAACGCAGTGTGTTCAGGCATCTCAAAATGAACAACGGATCTTGAATTTGGCTGTCTTTTGTATTGTTTTTGTTTGTTCTCGGAAGGAACAGTTTGCAGGCCCACGGCCTTTGGTTCCTCCTTCCTTGTATAAAAAAAAAAAAAAGGGAGTCAGAAGAATCCGAGTGACAGTTGCATAAGAAAATCACCTGCCATTCAAAAGGAGTGACAAGTTTATATCTATTGGCGCTGCAACCCGTACTGCCACTGTCTGTGACAAAGATGTTTAGGTCGACCCGACACTAGTCTTCATGTGTATCACATGTGCGATAAAGAACCGATCAGATACGGAGAATCACCATGAACATGAGTCTAGCAAACAAGCACCAGCACTGTTTGACAAGGATACAATGCACAAAAACAACAAATGTGGTCTTACCAAAGTGGTGAAAGCTGTAGGAGTCCCAATATCCACTGAAGCTCTTAACCCCTAAAAGATGGGCATTTGAATGTTTTGACATACGCTCAGGATGGGCATAATCGGTGGGTGCAATATGGTGGGAGGTTTGTAGGGGGGGTAGTGAGTTTTTTTTTTTTTTTTTTTTCCCTATTACCCTTCTTGGGTTATGGGAGCGGACCTTTGCTTTTAGGTGGCCCACAGTT
>JAGKTI010006838.1:712-39207 GCA_018397915.1 Birgus latro | reverse complement strand
ATGGGTTAAAAAATTACCATAAATGTTAATCATAATTTCTTGCTTTCAATTTAATTTTTTCATGCATGGTTTTGAAGTGCACCAGCTATGAAAAAGATGAATGCCATTGATTTGTGTGAAAGATCTATCTATCTATTGCCAGACGCCTCAATCCCGAACGGGGTGGCTACCAACAAATCGCCTCCATGTCACTCTGTCCCCTGCCATTTCACTACCACTCTCCCAACTCACACCCCCCTCTCTCATATACCTCTCCTCTCTCTCCCTCCATCTCATCCTCGGCCTCCCCCTCCCTCTCGCCCCCTCCACCTCACTCACATACACTCTCCTCGTCAATCTTTCACTCTCCATCCTCTCCACATGCCCAAACCACCTTAACGTGTTTCTCCTAATGCTTCCCATCACATCCTCATCCACACCACAACACTCCTTCACTTCCTCATTTGTTAGTCTGTCTCTCCATGTGACTCCACATGCTCGTCTCAAATAACTCATTTCCACTGCTCTCACTCTTGACTTCTGTCCTTCCAACAGTGTCCAAGCTTCACTTCCATATGTCAGAGTCGGTATCACAATACTGTCATGTAACAACTTTTTCACTTCAATGCTCACCTCCCTGTTTCTTATCACAGCTTTCAACGAACCAGCAACCTTCCTTCCCTGCTGCACCCTTTCGAGCACTTCACCTTCCAGACTACCATCCTTACTCATCACACTGCCCAAGTACTTAAATTCACTCACATTCTCCATATCCTTCCCATCCAATCTCACTGTACACTCACTGGCTTCACTTCTCTCGAAGACCATCACTTTACTCTTCCCCACATTCACCTTTAGAATCCGTTTCTTACACACTCTCCCAAACTCATCTACCAAGCCTTGCAGCTCCCCTTCGTCTTCACTCAACAACACAGTATCATCTGCAAACAACAGTACAGGGAGTTTCCAAACACTGCCCTCTCTCACTACGGCCGCTCCAACATCCACTGCCCGACCTTGTATCTCTTTTATAACCCCATCCATATACAGATTGAACAGCCATGGAGACATGACACATCCTTGTTTCAATCCAACCTTCAAATGGAAAGATTCACTCAGTTTGCCATCCACACGCACTGCAGCCTTAGCACCCTCATACATACTCCTCACTGCCTTCAACAACTTCCCATCCACTCCATATATTCTTAATACCTTCCACAAACCTTGTCTATCCACCCTGTCATATGCTTTCTTCAGATCCATGAAGGCTGCATACAACTTCTTGCCCTTCTCTAGAAACTTTTCCACTAAGGATCTAAGAATGAATATCTGGTCTACACAACCTCTTCCCTTCCTAAAACCTCCTTGTTCTTCTCCAACTAATTCCTCAGTAATTTCCCTAACTCTGTCAATAAGTATCCTACCATATATTTTTCCTATTACATTGAGAAGGCAAATGCCCCTATGATTACCACACACTGCTTTTTCCCCTTTTCCTTTGTACAGAGGAATAATTATACCTGACTTCCAATCCTCCGGGACTCTACCCTCCTCCCAAGCCAAACTGCACACCTTCCACATCCATTCTATTACTATCTCTCCCCCATGCTTCAGCATTTCACCACAAACACTCCATCAATTCCTGGGGCTTTCCCCATTTTAACTTTCTTCATTGCTTCCACCATTTCCCTCCTGGTGATTTCTTCCTCTCTTCTCACAACCCTCCTTCTCCCTGCCATTCCCCAGCCACTTATACTTGCATTACTTTCATTCTCTATGTTCAACAGTTCATTAAAGTGTTCTCTCCATCCGTTTACTTTTTCTCCCTTCTCCACTAGTAATCTACCATTTTTATCTTTCACACCCCCACTGACTTCGTTGGCACCCTGTCTAGCTCTCTTTACCTCCTTCCAGAACATTTTCTTACATTCCCTCCACTTTGCACTCAAATTCCTTCCAAACTCCTCATCCACTCTCTTCTTACTCTCTCTCACTAATCTTTTCACCTCTCTCCTCCTCACTACATATAACTCTCTCGTCTGTCTCTCAGTTTCTTCGTTGCCCCTGTTCCTCATCCACTCATTATATGCTTTCTTCTTTTGTGCCACAGCCTCTCTCACCTCTTCAGTCCACCATGCTGTTCCCTGAACCCCCTTTTGTCTTCTCTTCACCCCACACACCACCTCACATGCTGCACAGATTTCTTCTGTGAATACCTTGCACACGCCTTCCACGTCCCCCCCCATCTGCTCCAATCTATATTTACCCAATCGCTCCTCCACTTCCCTTCTATATTCAGGCTTTATTCCATCCTCTTGTAACTTTTCTACCCTCCTTTTAACACATACTTCCTCCTGTCTTTCCCTTCTTCTCTTCCTCCATCTTGTTTGGATTCTGATTCTGGCCACCACCAAGTGGTGGTCAGAAAGTCCACTCCCCCAACCTATATATACTCTTGCATCCATTATACATCTTCTCATCCTTTCATCCACACACACATAGTCAATCATTGCCTTTCGTTCATTCATTCCCCGGTCCTCTCTTCTCACCACTCGCCATGTATACCTATGGATCATTTTGTGCCTGAAGAGGGTATTAACTACCACCAACCCCCTCCCAGCACAAATGTCCACTAAAGCACTGCCATTCTCATCCATCTCTGCAGGCACACCCCACTCACCAACCACTCCATCCACCTTCTCATTCCCTACTTTTCCATTCATATCTCCAATCAGAAACACTCTCTCATTCCTTTCAAACTTTTCCAAGCAGGCTTCCACATTTGTCCAAAATTCTTCTCTCACTCTACTTACACGATCTTGCGTTGGCGCATACACGCACACAACTGCCGACATTTGTAGTCCAACTTTCACTCTTACCCACACAATCCTTGACCCAACTGATCCATACTCTCTTACATTCTCCTTCCACCTGTTGCTCACAACAATACACACTCCCTCTTTCGCCCTCTCATTCTCACCCACTCCTGCGCATATACCCCACCCATATTCCCATTCTCTCACACTCTCACCTCGCCATTTAGTTTCAGTTATTCCACATATATTCACTTTCGCACTCTCAAGCACCTGTACAATCTCTCTCTCTTTCACCTCATCATTCATACCCCTCACATTCCAGGTCGCAATCTTTATCTCGTCCTTTGTCCATTCCTTTGTCGTCAACTTTTGGTCAGTCCTGGTCCGAGGCTTGCTGTTCATATTTTTAGTTAGTTGTTTTTACGGGGTGGGGCACTAACCCACCACCAACCCTTTTAGTCGCCTCTTACGACAAGCAGGGATACTGGGGGAGAATTCTTGAAAAACCCCCTGCCCCCATGCTGTAAATGGGTAAAAAAATTACCATAAATGTTAATCATAATTTCCTGCTTTCAATTTAATTTTTTCATGCATGGTTTTCAAGTGCACCAGCTATGAAAAAGGTGAATGCCATTGATTTGTGTGAAAGATGATTACCATAAAGATTTTCATGTCTAACCTGTTTTCAGCATGCTGTAAATGGGTTAAAAAATTACCATAAATGTTAATCATAATTTCCTGCTTTCAATTTAATTTTTTCATGCATGGTTTTGAAGTGCACCAGCAATGAAAAAGGTGAATGCCAGTGAATTTTATGTCCGGTCATAACCTAACCTAACCATTTTTCTGGTAACAATTTACATCATTTACTGTATATGATGCTTTGTATCCAATAATTTTGTGCACAAAATGTGAGAAAAGATGATTTCCATGTCCGATACTTACTTATAGTATGGTGGTAAGTTCTGAGCAAATTTGCCTTACTCACCTCTAAATCATCACTTTTTGGTTAAAATTCAATTAATTCATGCTTTGTGTGCATTATTTATGTGAAAAGGGACCAAAATAAGTGCTATACATGTCCGGTAGGGAGGTAGGAAGGTAGTTTTCTGATTTAGGTTAGGTTAGGTTAGGGTCATGAATGACCGGTGCTGGAGCTTCAGGACCAATATTTGGACAAAACCACTGTCCGGACGTGCCTTTGGCTCTATTATGTCGAATAGTGGNTGAAAACAGGTTAGACATGAAAATCATTATGGAAATCATCTTTCACGCAGTTTATGCATGAGATTAATGATATGGAAAGAACAAAGCAAGGAATTTTGATGAAGTTAGGGTACTTACGAGAATGATGCCGCCGTCCTGATGTATAACCCGCTCGGTCATCTCAGACTCTGACAGGAAGACCTTGCACCTGTCACACCTTAGCACTTCCGCTGCACTTTACAATCACCAGCACTTCTTACTAGCACTTTCCGCAACGTCTTCTTTTGCATAACTTGGATCACATCACTTCACTGCACTGTACATAACAGTAAATTCTCATGTGGTCTAGTGACGAGTCCTGGAGAATTTAGTCGCTGTCAGAGTCCGAGATGAGCTAACGGAGGCGGCGTAGGGGCCTCTTGGTGGGACGTGGTGATGCGCTATCCACTGCGGAGGACTCAGAAGATAGACGTAAACTAACATCCAGTGGTGACTCCGCCGTGCCTGATGTGCTGGGCTGTGGCTCGGAGCTAGAAGGCCTGTCTTGGTGAGATGATGGTGTGGAGCGAGGATTGACGACGGCAGGGTTGACTGGCCTGAAAAAAACGTCAATGGTTGATTGACGCAAGCAATGACGATTCTGACGATTAATGATGCGCTGCCTGAAAGCTCGCACTTCATCCACAAGTCCCAAGGGCCCCATCTCCCTGTTGCAGTCCGGGTGTTCTAGGTAGTCGAGAACGAACTCCACATATTCTCGGAGTGCGCTCAGCTTGGGGATGGTTGGGGTAGTGGCAAGTTGTGAGGAGTCCGCATCATCATCGCTGTTCTCGTCGGAATCTTCCTGCTGGGTACTCGGACCGGCAACAGTAGATGCAATCTCGATATCACACATGATCTGATACCCAGGATCGCCCTCATCGTCATCCAACCACTCACGCACTTCGTCGATATCCACATTATCTCCACCCGCATGAAGCCTTGCATGGAAGTCATCCACGTCAAAACCTAGAAAATCGTGCACCACGTCACTTCCATGAAGCAGCTGAGACCAACCATTTTCTAAAGTCTTGACAGAGACTTCCTTCCATGCACTGGCCCAGTTGTAGATGGCAGACTTGAGGTTGTATCGGCGAAGGTTTTCGACAGTTTTTTGTCCTCTCATGTCTTGTCCTTCCCTTCGATCGTCCCTGTCCTCGTAGACAACCATCACCTCGTCCAAAAACTTCCGTCAGTAGAGCCTCTTCGTTGCCACAATCACTCCCTGGTCCATTGGTTGGATGAGAGCAGTCATATTAGGTGACAAAAACAGACACTTAATGCGGCCATTTTCAGCCACCCGCTCCTTCTCAGATAGATGCGCAGGTGCACTGTCTAGAATCAGGAAGGCCTTTACCTGGTCTCGTGGGATTTTCAGTGTCTCCGTCTGATAACGAATGACCTCCTTGACAAAGTGTTGGTGAAACCAGTTTCTGAAGATCTTGGTTGTGAACCAAGCCTTCAGAGAATGATACCACACGACAGGAAGGACATCCATTAACCCACGAAGGCACCTAGGCTGCTTTGCACGACCTACAATAACGGGCTTGAGCCGGTGCATGCCGTTAGAATTTGCACAGCACAAAGCAGACACCCGTTGCTCTGAGAGCTTTGGACCAGGTATTCGCTTCTCCGTCTCCTCAGCAAGAGTGTTTGTGGGTATTGAACAATAAAATAGGCCAGTTTCATCAGCGTTGTAGACTTGACCGAGAGTGAGGCCCTCCCTGTCAATCAAGCCCTTCACCTTCTGCCGAAACTGTATTCTATTCCTTCGTCGTTAGCGTCCAGAGCTTCGCCATGGGTCTTACGGTTGGTAAGTCCGTGTTGTACCTTGAACGCGAAGAGCCAACCTTCAGATGCCTTGAAGTCTGGGGTGTCGTGTAGCCTTGCGAACTTCTCAGTAGCAGCTTTCAACTCTGTTCCACATACCAACACACCAGCAGCACTTTGTTGTCGATACCAGATGAGCGTGAAACGGTCAATGTCTGGATACTTTGGAGTAAACATCACCTTCCTCTCCACGTTTCGTCTGGTCCTCGAAGCGAAATCAGCCATGTACTGCTGTAGTTTGTCTCGAGACTTCTTTATATCAAACAAAGTGGAGCGAGGGAGGTTGAACTCACGTAGGATCCGTGATGTCGGCCACCCGACGTCCACCTTCTCCAATACCTCCCTCTTCTTCTCCAGAGTCAGAACCACTTTCTTCCTCTTCTCAGGTGGCGGGGCCATCATCACACACATGATGAAGAAGGTGAAGAGCAGCATCAAGCCCTGCAGGAGGTAGGGTATCACCACAAACCCAATCACTTCAGCCGCCATTTTTAGAGCGTGTTTACGAGCAAGGAGCTGAGCGGGAAATGAGACCGTGAGAGAGACGCGAGGCGCGAAAACACAGCCTATTGGCACACGCGAGAAATTCAAACTGACGCAGTCCCAAAAAATTGGATTTTTTTTCAGATTTTTTCTAATTTTTGGGCATTTTGGGGGTCGGACAGCCCACGATGTCCGAATAGTGATGCATCTGAATACTGGGTGTCCGAATAATTGAGGGATTACTGTATATATATATGTATAATATATATATACAGTATATATATATATTTATATATATATATATATGTATATATATATATATTTATATATATCGATTATGAAAACTGCTGCTTGTCAGCAATGCAGCAGTACAGAGGTGTCAAGTGCTACACGTTTGCATTCAGTGCTGCGGACAGGAATGGCAGAAGTGGGGGAGCGAGGCTGGGCGCAAGACGCACTATGTCCAGTACACGTACTAGACCTTGATATGCTTGGTGGGTGAGTGAGACATGTGCAGGAGTGTCTGTCACATGAATGACCGATACTAGTTGTGTATAGAAACACAAAACTTGACAAATTAGTCAAAGTTCAGTGTGTGTTGTAGATGAGAAGTTGAAACAAAAGTTTAATTGTTTACTTAGTTGATTAATTTTAAATATAATTCTATTACATGATTAAAAGAGGTAGAGTGTAAAAGTACATAGTCAGTTTTTAGGCTCTGTAGACAGTAGGACGCATATATGATGTCACACAGTGAAGTACATTTTTTAAAAATGTTATTTCCTACTGTGGTATTATAAGAAAATAAGTCCTGAAATTTTTCATATGTTTGGATGCTAATTTTCCTAGATTTTTTGCATATGTTATGGTATAGGGTAAGTGAAAATACAAAAACATTTCCTTTTGCAATTTTCCCCTGATAATATAGTAGATTGATTAATCTAGAAGGCTTTTTTGGAAGGTAAGGACATGGAGAAATTTTTGCTGAAAGCTATTTTTTTTCCCCAGGAGAAATCAAGCTTTTGCAGATGTATGCCTGTCAAGAAATACAGTCCCATAGAGAATCAGTGAATTATCAGAGTATGAAGTGTCGACGCATAAAGAAAAATCAGTTGCAACTAATAATGAATGGACACACGATCAAAAAAGTATCGGTGCACATTTGGCCCGAAACACTTTAACGCCACGGACGATGGACTCTGGCAATGTTTGATGATTTTCCTCCCATGTTGTCAAACATGCTTACATAAGTATGTCACAGATAGGTATCTTATGACATTTTATGGTTGAGATTGTTATTGGGTGCATATTCAGATGATAATCTATTAATTTTCCCAGGACTGCACCAGCTATATTGATCACTTCAGATATCATCGTACCTCTCCTGCATGATACTTTTTTGATCGTGTGTACAAGTGTAACTGATCGGGCAAAACTTGGAAGTTTCATACAAGTTGTGGATGGAGCTATGCAGTTTACACAGTGGTTTGTTGAACTGATATCTATGAAAATAACAAGTGATATCTGGCTATAGATACAGTAGATAGATAGATATCTTCGTGGCTCCGGCAAAAAACACCGGACAAAATAAGCACTGACTTGGCGTAGTATACAATTCTGGCTACAGTCGGGGCATTGAAGATACTGGATAGAATGGTTGGTCTGTCTATCTGTCTATTGTCAGACGCCTCAGTCCCGTAAGGGGTGGCCACAAACATATTGCCTTCATGTTGCCCTGTCCCCCGCCATTTCACTGCCTTGCTCCCAACTCACACTGTATACCTCTCCACTCCGTCCCTCCATCTCATCCTTGGCCTCCCCCCTCCCTATCCCCCCCCTCCACCTCACATACATACACTCTCCTGGTTCTCCACTCCATCCCTCCATCTCATCCTCGGCCTCCCCCTCTACTCCATCCCTCCATCTCATCCTCGCCCTCCCCCTCCACTCCGTCCCTACATCTCATCCTCGCCCTCCCTCTCCACTCCATCCCTCCATCTCATCCTCGGCCTCCCCCTCCCTGTCCCCCCCTCTACCTCACATACATACTCTCTCCTGGTTAGTCTTTCACTCTCCTTCCTCTCCATATGGCCAAACCACCTCAGTGAATTACTCCTAACGCTTTCTATCACATCCACATCTACTCCACAAAGCTCATTCCCTTCTTCATTTATTAGTTTGTCTCTCCTTGTAACTCCACATGCTGCTTTCAAATAACTCATTTCCACTGCTCTCTTGACTTGTGTCCTTACAGCAAAGTCCAAGTGTCACTTCCCTATATTAGAGTTGGTATCACAATACTATCTTGCACCGATCTTTTTACTTCCATGCTCACTTCCCTATTTCTTATCATTGCTTTCAAAGAACCAGCAACCTTTCTTCCTTTTTCTACCTTTTCAAGAACTTCACCCTCCAAACTTCCATTCTTACTCATCACACTACCCAGTACTTAAATGCACTTAAATTTTCCATTTCTTCATCATCCAACCATAATGACATTCAGTGACTTCATATCGCTCGAAGACCATAACTTTACCCAACCATAATGACATTCAGTGACTTCATATCGCTCGAAGACCATAACTTTACTGTTCCCTACATTCAGCTTTAGATTCCATTTCTTACACACACCTCCCAAACTCATTCACCAAGCCTTGCAGTTCCCCTTTGTCTTCACTTAACAATACAGTATCACCTGCAAACAGCAGCACAGGAAGTTTCCATTTACTGCCCTCTCTCAATAGGACTTCCCCAACATCCACTGCTTACCTTGTGTCTCCTTTATAACCCCATCCTTATACAGATTGAACAACCATGTAGACATGACACATATCTGTTTTAATCCAACATTCATACAGAATAATTAACTTAATCCATTATACACATGCATTGCAGCTTTAGCACCCTCATACATGCTTCTCACTGCATTCAACAACTTCCCATTTACTCTATATATTCTTAATATTTCCACATTCCTTGCCTATTCACCTTGTCATATGCTTTCTCCAAATCCATGAAGACAGGATATAACTTCTTTCCCTTCTCTAGAAACTTTTCCACTAAAAACCTGAGAATGAATATCTCATTTACACAACGTCCCCCCATCCAGAACCTCCCTGATTTTCTCCAAGTAATTCCTCTGATCTTTCTCTTACTCTGCCAATAACCATCTTACCATATACTTTTCCTATTATACTCAGAAGACAAAATGCCTCTGTGGTTACCACACACTTCTTTTTCCCTATTTTCCTTTGCACAGGGGAATAATTATACCTGACTTCCAATCCTCAGGGACTTTACTTTCCTCCCAGGCCAATCTGCACATCTTCCATATCCATTCTACTACTATCTGTCCCCCATGCTTCAGTATATCACCACACCTCCATCAATTCCTGGGGCTTTCCTCATTTTGGTTTTCTTCATTGATTCCTCTGCTTCCATCCTTTTGATTTCTTCCTCGCTTCTCACCTCCCTCCTCCCTTCGATTCCTCAGCCACTAATACCTGCATTACTTTCATTCTCTATGTTCACCAGTTCCTTAAAATGTTCTCTCCATCTGCTCTGTTTTTCTCCCTTCTCGCCATCTACTGTTTTTATCTTTCACTCCCCGACTAACTTCTTTATCACCCTGTCTAACTCTCTTTACCTCTTTCCAGAAGATTCTTACATTCCCTCTAATTTACACTCAAATTCCTTCCTAATCCCTCATCTACCCTCTTCTTACTCTCTCTTACTAATCTTTTCACCTCTGTACAAAATTGAAGGAAAAGCATTAAAGTATAAACACAAGGAAGTTTATTGCAGTAAAATACTAGAAATTGTATCAAAGATATAGGTATAAAGATAGTTAGCTTTATGTGACAGTGAGGTCATGACTGGTAACAGTTTGTTGTTCATTGAAGGAAATTGAAAATCCACATAGACAACCATATGTCAGTGATGTTCGATGATTAATTTTTGGGAACTGTAGTTCTTGTGGTTGTTGATACCCTTAAATAATGTTCTGTTTTGAGTGTGCTATGCTGTGCTCCCGTTTGTATGTTATAGTGTGTCGGCATATTCTACGATAGAGGTCTGTGTCACTTGTGATTCTTCCCAACCCGAATCTAAGCTGATAACTGCAGAGGCCTAGTCGATATCCTTTTCCAAACCTACCTAGGTTAAATTGATTAGTGAATGTCAGGAGGGGAGCTTATAACATTGTGTTCTGGTTAAGGTGTTGTGTTGTTCTTCTATCTGTTGCCAGATGCCTTAATCCCATAAGGCTTGGCCACAAACATTATTATCTCATCCATGTCGTCCTGTCCCCCGCCATTTCACTGCCCTGCTCCCAGCTCACACCCTCGTCTCTCATATACCTCTCCACTGCATCCCTCCATCTCATCCTTGGCCTCACCCTCCCTCTCACCCCTTCCACCTCACTCAAATACACTCTCCTCATCAGTTTCTTGCTCTCCATCCTTTCCTCCTGGCCAAACCACCTCATTGTGTTTCTCGTAACCCTTCCTGTCACATCCACATCCACACCACAATGCTCCTTCACTTCCTTATTTGTCAGTCTGTCTCTCATCAGTCTGTCTCTCCACCCACTTAGTGTAGCAGTATTGAGGGGCAAACCAAATGATTTCCTGTAGACCAGGAAATCATTGACAGTGCTGGGTGGTAACCTTATAACTAACCAACACGTGTTTCCTACGTGAAGTATGTTGGCGGAGGGTTAGTGCCCCTCCCCAGAAAACAGCTAACTAAAAAATACGAACAAGAAGTGTCGTGTTGCCTTGGGTGTAAAATGGGTATGTTGACGTTTATTTATTCCTAGGATTGTAACATTGTGTTCTGATCAAGATGCTGTGTTGCCTAGAGTGTAAAACGGGTATGTAGACATTTATTATTCCTAGGATTGCAAGGTTGAGGTGGGATGTTGTTGAAGTGGGTCTGGTAATGTTTGTTTGGTGATTGTTTTATGTGCACATTTCCGTGGTGTGGCTGTGTCATCTAATGACATAGATGTTTTGAACATGTACAGGCTGCCAAGTTTTTTTTTTTTTTTTGATGCAAAGAAGAAGGAACCAAAGACCAGAAGCATGGAAGATTGTTCTATCCAAGCAAAACAAGATAACAGAGCCAAATTCAAGATCTGTTCATTTCTGGATGCCTGAACACACTGCGTTTGAAAGACTGGAGGTCATAGGCAGTGGGAAGTAAAGTCAGAGGAAGACAGTTCCAGCACCGACCTGTTGCATATATGAAGGACTAGGAGTAATGGTTAACTTGTTAACTTGTGCATTTGAGAGTTGAACATAAAAGGGATGAGAGTTTGTTGCTAGTTGGGTTCTGTGCACCCATCGTGGTGGTGGAGGGATACAAGCAGACAGTTCAAAGAAGCAGTAATCATAGAAGTAGTAATAGAACAGCGATAAAGATGCAAAAGTGCGGCAAAGAGACATAGGTTGAAGAGAGCCAGTAAGAGGAGGAGGATTAATGAAATGAAAAGCATTTGACCAAACCTTGTTGAGAAGAGATGTATGTAGGGAGCCTCCCCACATCTTATGCACAGGGGTGAATAAAACCCATGTATAAAGTCAACAGCTGTGCAGGAGTAAAGAAAGCATGGAGTCGGCTTAGCACACCTAATCTCTTAATATGATCTTTCTGAGAGAAATCCTTAGAAAATGAAACCCTAAGTATGTTTAAAGATAATGCACGATTGAGTTGAATATTTTTTAAATTAGAGAATACTCCTGTGGAAGATTTTGATGGGTTGGGGTTTTTATGCATTAACCCATGGGCTGCAGTGAGGGATCATGCAAACATCCCCTGTGATGAGTGAAATGGCAATTTGGGTCACTGTTACAGATTTCTGTGGCTAGGAAACTGTAACATGCAGCTACATAGAATTTGCATTTCTGGCAGGAACATGAAGACTCTGCTGAGAGAGAGAGAGAATATAATGTGTATTTGGACAGAAGAGACAGGCTGTCGCCAGGCTCCCTGCTCATCTGGTGGGTTGCCAGCTCACTCTGCATGCTGCAAAATGAGCTTGTACACTACTTTTATTCCCATTATTTATCACCCTACTTCTGTTCCATTACCTCATATTGACCTAACAATGGATTTTAACTTATTCTAAAAAATTCTGACTCATGACTGTCTTTCCTGGGGTGATAATATTGCGGGAGATGCATTACAAAGTGCGTAATTTTTGGTCATTGTTGCTGGTGCTACTTAGCAACTGGGCTGTAGATAGAGGGTGGGAATGAGAGTTACCAGTTACCCTAATATCCCATAAATTTTGTGTCACAATGATCCTTCTTGATCCTTTGTGGTGCATTGTTGAATCTCGCCTATAAGAGGTACACTGTGTCCTGCCAGTTCACCCCCTTATGAGGTATGTCACAGTCCACGGGTTAAAGACAATGAGATCACTTTTACAAGCAGAGATATGAGACAAGACAGACATTAGGGTGTCATATCCTTATCCCTAGTTTGTTGAAGTAAATGTTGAGATGGATGCTATGGAAAGCAAATGGAAAGGTGAAGGATGGAGGATGGAGTCATCAGCATATGATTGGATAGAGTTAGAGGTAGAACTTAGATGGTCATTGATGAATAAAAGGAAGAGGGTTGGTGATAGGACAGAACCCTGAGGAACACCACTATTGATGTCTCTAGAAGAAGAATGATGGCCATCTACAACAGTAACTATATAACACCGAGAAAGGAAGCTAGAGATTAGGGCACAAATAAAAGGATAGAGACCGTAAGAGGGGAGTTTGGAAATAAAAGATACTGTATATGCCAAACTCGACCGAAAGCCTCTGAGATGTCAAGTGCAAAAGCAAAGCTTTTGCCAAAGTCTCAAAAGGAGGATGACCAGGAGTCTGAAAGGTAGGCGAGAAGATTTACAGTGGAGCGTCCCTGGTGGAACCCACACTGACAAATGGAAAAGAGGTTGTGATAGAAAAGGCACTTTAAATTTTTTAAAGAATAGATTCAAAAACTTTTGAAAGACGGGATGTTAACGAAACTGGGCAATAGCTAGAAGGCTAGGAATTGTCACACTTCTTTGGGACTAACTGAGAGAAAGCAGACTTCCAGCAATAAGGAAAGGCACAAGTTGACAGACGAAGGCGAAGGAGTTTAGCTAGGCAGGTTGTAAGCATGGAAGCACATTTCTTGAGGACAACAGAAAGGACCCCATCAGGCCCATATGTCTTGTTAGTACTGAGACCAGTGATAGCCGAAAGTATATCCATCCATCCATCCATCATCCAATCCTACATTGCCCCATGAGGAGTGTAGGAGCCTAGGGCTAGGCAAGTTGGTCGTAACACTTAAAATGAGAGTGACCAGCCTCACTCATCCCTGAGTGGCATAATGTCAGCAGTAAACCCCAACCATCCCTTGGATATAAACCTTCACTGGCTCAATCCGAATGGAGCGTCTTAATTACCCACTAAATCACCACTGCCATAATTTGGTTATATGGTTACCACCCAGCATAGTAAATGGATTCCTGGTTTATAGGAAAGCATTTGGCTTGTCAATCAGTGTAAAGTCACCACAGGCAGAACGAAGAGGAAAGAATGAAGGAAAGAAAGACAGAAGAGGGAGTGTAAAGTCATTCGTAGGCAGAAGGATGAGGAAAGAATGAAGGAAAGAAAGACAGAAGAGGATGGAAGGAAAGAGGGATGGAGGAGAGGAAAGGGCAGACACCTGAGAGCAGCACTACATCAAGTGAGTGGATGGTGAGCACCCCCACTGACCACAGTAAAAGTATATCAGTTGAAGAAATGTTAATGTCAGCCATGAGAAAGTCAGAGGGGGGAAGTAATGGAGGAACTTGGCCGGAATTGTCTAAGGCAGAATTGGAGGAGAAAGCCTGAGTGAAGAGTTCTGCTTTATCAGTAGAAGAGACAGCTACAGAGCCATCAGAGTGGGAAATAGGAGGGAATGATGATAAGGTAAAGTTGTTAGAAAGGTTTTTGGCAATGTGCCAGAAGGAGAAGGAGGAATTTTGAGTTGGAGAGTTCAGAGCTTTAAGTATGAATAAAATTATTTTTAGCAGAGTGAAGTATTAGAAGGCAAGCTACACTCACCGACCTCACACCGCAAACTACCTGGGCCCCCAGCTGCACACCGCAGGACCCTTCCGGTGACGTCACCACTCGTGACGTAACAGGTGTGTGCGTGCACACACACACACACACACTAACAGCAGTATGCACTAACACTCTCGTCCTCTCTTTTTAATTTGACAAAAGATTGCAAGGACAAAGCTGAATGGTCTATTGGCGTCTGATACACACTATGTATCCAATACATAGACTTTAGTGTGAATACCATCAACACCTGACACGCACTATGCATCCAGTACATAGACTTTTGTTTAATTACTATCAAGACCCAGTCTGTGGCCACATACAGATATGTGATGTCTCTTGAAGTATTATAATCTTTCTAGTCTCGGCTGACTGCTGCTCGCAGCCGCTCGGTTGAGGCACCTTTCTTGGTGAGACAATCAGCCAGTTGGTGTGATGTATCCACCCAAGATATTTCATCAATCTGCCCTCACTCCAACATGTCTTGTAATACAGCAATATCAGTGCGCAATCTCCTGTCTTTTACGCTCCTACAGTAGTAAAGGGCGTCCACCAGACTCTTGCTGTCGACGAAACACTTTATTTTGATCTTTCCACATCCAGAAACCTCACGCAATATGTTGGCGAGATACACAGCAGTCTCAGCACATTCAAGCAGCGCCAACGCCTCAGCAGATAAGGTGGATTTGACGAGCCTCCTGATCTTTCTTGTCTGCCAGAATATAGGACATCTTGCCTCACTAGCATTTCGTAGGAAGATCACAAAACTTCCCTGAGATCCATTGCCTACAAGGTTGGCAAATGAGGCATCTGAAAAGCACTCTATATGACAGTCCTCGATCGGCCCCATTCTTGGAATGTATAGCTTCATGTTGTCAGCGTTCACCTTTGAGATCACCTTATTGAGTCTAAGCAAATCCGCTACGGTAGCTCGGTTGCTAGTCACACTCAACTCACACACATCAAAGGCAATATCTGGCCGAGTGTATGTGGCAATCCAGTTGAGTTACCCAATTAATGCTCGGTACTCCGTTTTCTCAGACTCGGACAGCTCTTCTGATTTTACTGCTGCATGATGTCTACTCTGCATGACTGGTTTCAAAGATAAAGCATCCTGGAATTGGTTGAGCGTTATGCTGCCATTGATGTTGGAGATGACATTGAGACCAACGTATTTGAAGGCATTTGATTCTGAACTGCCGATGAGAAATATTTGACTGAATTGGTTTATCACTTGCTGTTCGAACTCATGTGTACCAGCCCAAAGGAAGTCATCGACATAGATGCATACAATGCCTTCGATTTTGTCACTGTCGCTCCAAGAGAACATCGCTGAATCCACTGATGACACTTTAGCTCCGAGACTCAACAGTTGATCTTTTACGCGCAGATACCAATGCCTAGCATCATCACAAAGGCCGTAAACAGTTTTCTTTAGTCTCCATAACTTACCATTTGCATATTCAGGCGGAGGACGTAAATGAACAACTATCTCAATGTCGTTACCTCGCAAGTAGGCAGCTTTCACGTCCGTAGTGTGGCAGTCCCACTGGTTGGTGGAGGCCAAAGAAAGTGCCAAACACACTGCTTCTTTTGAAAAAGTATGCAAGTCATTTCAAAGATCCACTGTGTCTTCCTCAAATCCTCTGGTGACTAAGCGGGCTTTAACAATAGGATTTCCATTTTTCAATTTTTCCATCACAACCCATCGAACCGTTATGGCACCTTGCCCAATATCATCTACTTCCTCATACACATCATTATTCTGCCAGTTTGTAATTTCATTTTCCTTAGCGCATAATACGGCCTCAGAGTTGAAAAGGACAAGCATTTCTGCGTCATCATCAACCACTTCCCATTCGCTAAATACCTTCTGCAAATCTATCCAATCAATGCTGCCGTCAGAGTCCCTCTTCAAATTGTATCAGTGTTTGTACTTTCCAGTAGCTTTATCTGCCCGATTCATAATCCTTCCAGACACCAACTCTCCACTTTCTGAATGTATTCCCTTTATACGTTGACCAGCAGAAACTTTGGGAGGCAGATTAACCGGAATAGAAACTGTGGGAGGCTCATCAATCGGAACCACCCCATCTTCCGACTCGTCATCTGGTGGATAGTTATTCAACACTTGTGAAGAATCGTCATCAGGCTTCTCCTGGACGACATTGTTCTTCTCATCACTTCTGACACCACCTTCAACTGTAGTATCTTGCTCTGGTGTACGCGCTAGACGACACATGTGCACTTGCACATAGACACCGCCATGTCTCACCAGAATTTGTTTCCCTTCTCTGCCTATTACAATTCCGGGACCGTTCCACTTATGACTGTCATTTCTTTTGTAGAAGACTTCATCTCCATTTCGGATGTCGTTTAAGTCACTCGAACGTATGTTGTGCCGCAGAGCCCTAGCCAAACATTCATATGATTCAGTCTTTATAAACTCTTGTTTTGCTAAATGAAGAGCGTTCTAGTTGTCTCTCACAATTTTCGATGGTGATGAAGGTTCCAAGGCTGGAGGATCATTTGTGTACACATTAGGCTGGCCAGGATTTTGAGTAAAAACAAGTTGGTTAGGAGAAAAGCCTGCGTAGTTGGTGAGAGCATTTCTTCCTGATACTGCCCATGCCAAGGCCACATCCAATTTACACTGGCTATCAGCCATTATCTTCCCAACAAAGTCACTAGTGACTGCATTTTGACGCTCTGTTGCTCCATGGACTCTCTGCAGACATTGTCATGATCTTGATATTGAAGGCCTCTCCCAATGCTCGCATTTCCGCATTGTTGAATTTACAACCATTGTCTGTAAGAATTTTTCCAGGTGCACCAAACACAACAATCCAGCTCCGAAATATTCCTTTGATAATGATGGGCACACACTTATCCGTGATTACTATCGCATTACAATACCTGGTCGCCAAATCAACAAGGACGAAGAAATAATGCCTTCTCCAAGCTTTCAAATCCATGGCTATGGCTTTGTTAAACTTAGACACCATGGACAAACTAACTACGGGTCGGGGCTTGGCTTTCTTGAATCTGCAACAGACTGTACAAGCATCAGATGCAGCCTTGATAGCCCGCTCCAGTTCTGAACTTTTAATCCCCGCATCTGTGATCAGTTTAATTAATTTCGCCGATGTTGGGTGTCCAAATTGCCTGTGAAGCTTCAAAGCCGTTTTTTCTACATCACCCCCAAGAGATGCCAGTGTGATTGTTTCACAAAATTCACAACCTAGTCGTAAAGAAATTAGAAGCAAGTAATGGCCTGAAGTTGAGGACTTCAAATTAATGATAGTTCCACAAATTATGACCTGGTCACTTCCAAAGTTAATCAACATTTTTGCTTTTTTCATGGAACGTTTACTCAACAGCAAGGGAATATTGCAGTTCACAGCATCAGTCACGATGGTTGCACGCATATTTCCAATGTAGCAGAGCAGAGTAACACATTTGAGGGAAGAAACTGTGACACCATTGTCAAAAGTAAACGTTGAGGATGACGCTTCTTCTCTTATAGCTTCATTTCGTAATCAGTGAGCTCACTTAGATAGCAATTGATCCATTCAACTCCACATACAGTTGTAGAACACCCTGTGTCTAGAACAGCACATTCCTTAGATTCTTCTACTAGAGTCTGTAACTTACCTCTACTAGCGGCATCATCCGCATAGCCCGTAAATAACGACAGATGCACTGTTTCAGAATTTTCTTCTCAACTGCCATCGTTTTTGTATACATCCGGACAGTCACGTGCCCAATGAATTCTAGAATCACATATGAAACACCTTCGATACCTTTCTGTCAGACCCAAGTGGGTTGTCTCCTGCCGGTGGATGAGCGTTGGGGAATTCTAGCAGATACTGTTGAATATCGGCCACCACCACGGCCTCGATCACGTATTGCACCACCCCGCAACATTTTCCGTCCTTGTCGAGTACCTCTAACATAAAACGTTTCCTCACCCCCAACTTCATCACTCCAAAATACTGGTTCGGCCTTCACCTCCCTGGCAGACACCGATGCATCGTTCTGCCTGCCAATTTCACCAGCAAAAATGCGATTCAGGGCAGATTTCATGTTTTCTTATGTCACCTCAGTTATCGCAGACATCACTAGTTGTTGCTCACTGTCTGAAAGTTTGCATGCAGCTAAGAGCATAAAAGCCATCACAGAATTTTGCAGTTCCATGTGCTGCTTCATAAATTTGAAATAAACATGCTCAAATTCTGCCACGAACTTACTAATGTTCATATCACCAGCTCTTCTGAAGTTGTACAATTCATGAAAAGCTGCAAACTGCCGACGTCCTTTGTCCACGAGAAATAAACTGTCTAGTTTTTTCAGCAAGGTCTGAACACCATTCTCTTGTTTCAAATCAGCCGCATCAATTTCCGAAGATGCCACCTTCATTCTTCCAGACAATGACAGGTGAATAGCTAAGGCTTGCTTCTTTTTTGGTAAGTCTGTCAGTTCGCACCAAATGTCGATGTCCTTCTTCCAACTCTCATGAGCAGAATCATTTTCAAGTTTTGGAGGCCACTTAGTTGAATAAGACGCCAGTTGAACAAGACACCATTATTTTTGAACCACGCTCTGCTACCAGTATTAGAAGGCAAACCACACTCACTGACCTCGCACCGCGAACTACCCGGGCTTCCGGCTGCACACTGCAGGACCCTTCTGGTGACGTCACCACTCATGACGTAACAGGTATGTGCGCACCCACACACACTAACAGCAATATGCACTAACATGAAGAACAAACTGAGCATGATCCTGGGCAGAAATATGAAAGAGATGAGATTCAGGCGTGGGTTGGTTCTGGTACCTTTTATAAGCCCTCTCCTTGTTGTGGACTACTTTAGAACGAGCATGATTAAACCAAGCATTTTTTTTTTTTTTTTTTTTTCATTAGTAACAGGATAAGAAAAAAAAATGCATGCATGAATGCCTGAGGGAACCTCCGTTATGCGCAAGGCAAACTCAGGTGGCCTTGTGCCAGGGAAGCAATGATCATTCCAGGGGATATCAAAGAAGTACTGCCTGCTGGTTGCCCAATCAGAAGCTCCAAAATTCCACTGCCACTGTTTTTTGGGAAGTACCTCTGTGTGCCTCTCATATCAAGATGTTTACAGAAAGGGGTGACTTTATTTTCAAAATATAAGTGAGCTGTGGGATTGGTTTTGTTGTAGCATACAGCATTGGTCTGTAAGGTGTTGCAGAGAGTGTTAGATAAGATTGGTGCCTATGCCAGGGAGTTACAGGACATCACTGATGTGATATACTGTTTGTAGAAGAGGGAAACTGGTTCTTTGGGTTGCCCAAAATTTTTATATTCCCTGTTTGTGCCGTAAGTGCATTACATATGTGGGTGCACCACCTATTGATTTCTTGTATGTCATTCTTGAAGCTGAGTCCAGTGTCATATGTCATTCCAAGCATTTTTTGGGAGGTGGTGTATGGTGCAGGTACTGTACATTGTTCTGGGTGAAGTTATTTGTGCTCCTGTGCTCATGTTGTTGGTGATGAGTGTGGTGGTGGCTTTGGCTGGAGGGACCATCAGCTAGGCATCCTTGACCCATGCCTGAAGACTATCGAAGTACTTTTGTTGCAGTGTGCAGGCCATGTCTGCAGTGTGGTGCATCAGTGTTATGGTAATGTCAGTTGCCCATTAGGCTATGCTTAGGGATGGGGTAACGGAATATCATGCATGCATAGGTTGCAAATTATCAGTGAAAGAGTGAAGTCCTGTGGAGCTCAGTTATGGCAGGTTTGTGTTCATTATGACTTGCCCTAGACTTTAACAAGTACGTGTGCTTCCAGATGAGTAGTTGGCAGACCAGCATTTGGTGATGTACTCGGTATTTGTCTTCTATATTTTAGTGGTCAATTTGCTTCGAGGAAAGGTATCAGTGGCCTTACATATGTTTATGATTGAAGGAGTGTACATTGTGTGGGTTGTGTGGAGTTGATGTCGTCTGATGCGTGTTGCGTGTGGTTGGTTAGTTGGTTAGCAAGGCGTTTGTGAAGTGCTCTAAAGGCATGTTGTGAGGGAGCAAGGAGTACATGAGCTGTGACCATGCCAAGAATTAGACATTCAGTTATCTTGGGTGGTGTGCTATATAGTGTTAGGGGTCTGTATGAAGGATGTTTAAGGTTTTTGTTTTGGTTTAAATAGAGTGATTATTGTTCCATGTTTCCAAGTGCTGGGTATGCTACAGTGTAAATATGAGTAATTGCTCGTGTTTGTGTAGGCCTGGATCCTGTGTGATCCTAAGTGTTTCAGGTGTACTGTAGGTTAATACCTCCATCTGGCCCTGAGCTTGTATGGTTCTTTGATTTCTTGATAATGTTCTGGAATGATTGGGGTTATAGTGTGGTCGAGTGTCAAAGACTGCCTGTGTAGAAAAGCTTGTTTTTCTGACTGAGTGCTTGTTACTGTTTGTGTATTAGTCAATGAGTATGTCTGCTTCTTGTTTGTAAGAAGGTATGTGTTGAGTGGGCAGAGTAAATTGTATGTGAATTGTATTTTGTGTTGGTACTATAGCAGGGTGGCGACCATCATCCACCCACTTGATGTAGTGCTGCCTACTTCTTCCTTAGCCTTTATCATTCTTTTTCTGTGCCTGCCCTCCTCTCTTCCTATTTCTCCCATCTTTCCTGTCACTTCTTATTGCTTTTCTTTCCTTTACAGGTGGCTTTACACTAAGGACAAGCCAAATGGTTTCCTGTAAGCCAAGAAACCATTTACAATGCTGGGTGGTAACCATATAACCAAACCATACATGCTCCCTATGTGTTAACAAGTGACTTGGTTGGTGGAGGATTAGTGCCCTGCCCTTTAAACCAAATAACTCAAAGTCAAATGGCCACCCTTCCAGGACTGTGGCATCTGGCGATAGATAGATAGATAGATAGACTATAGCAGGGAAGGGTGATGATCACATTGTAGTTTGGCAAGATGCACCTATGTATCTGGGCAGGATAGTTTCTCAGGGTTGGAGGGGTGCACCATAAAAGATGCAGTTTGGCTGGGGGTTTTGTATGGCTGTGGTGGCTGTGTGTTTATGGAAGTGTTTATGAAGTGTGGTCTTGGGTGTGTGGGGAGGGATATTATTGATATACACTGTGTAGTGTCGGAGTTTGTTTTGGGGTTTTTGAGCAGGGGGGTTGCAATATAAGGCTACATGGGTGAGATGAGTCTGGAGATGAATAGATGATATTTGTATCTCTCATATCCATAAATTATGGTCCTTGACTAGAAGTATTTATATTTCTTGATGTAGGTGATCTGCATTTATCATCTTAGTGCATTCTGTTATTATTCTTTAGGTTTTCTGTTTTTATTATGCTTATCCATCTTTCTGTAGGTTAAGGCAGGGACCCAGCTTAGCCTAGCTTATTTATTGTTGTTCTAATCAATCTTGAGTAGGCAGTTTTAACCTGTCCAGTCCCAACCGGTTTTTTACCCAGCCTACCCCCAGATCCCAACCAATTTTCGACTTTGTTTTTTGGCTGAAACCTTCGCTTTTGGTGAGAAACATCGAAAATTCATAGAGAAATCGCGATCCTGAGGTAAAAAAATGTTTATACAGGTGTCACTCAACCTTACCTTTTCCTTCTTTTTCAGGGTACCTGGTGAAAGAAAACGAACTATGGAAGGGTTAACTAATTCAAGCCACTTTAAATTACGTATTTATTTCATTTATTTGGTACGAATTTATGTGTAGTACAAGTCTATATTGGTTTTCACACAATAATATAGGCATTTATAAGCATTGTTCACTCACCTAAAACCCCAGCATTTGGCACCTTCCTTTACGACATTACCACCTCATCACTTCTGTTTGTTTCTACCTCTAGCTTCTTTGTCCTCCACCTCAGGAATCACTTTCACCGTGAATTTTGTCATTGGAGAGACCGTGGGGCAACATACCTTTACTGGCTAGGTTACTGCTAGCAGGTGAATTGTCCAGTGTGGGGGGGAAGGGGGGGTTAGGTGGGTCCAGGCAGTATCCCCACTTGACAGCAGGTAGAGGAAGGTCTCCCACATTTGTCTACCAAAAATCACCCACAAATGTTGAAAAATGTGCACACAATGGGCCTTGCAACTGCGTGGCATACGATGCACGTTGTTGGGTCTGTCCGCAGAAAAAGTAGCGGTGTGCATCGTACGTCAATGGGACTCGGCGGGTTAAGGGACTTGTCCACAAATAATGCCTGTGAGTGTTTTCAAGGAATTAAATTCACGAGATGCCTTAGCATTGATCATCGGCCCCATTAAGATGGGGGTGGGGGGTGTCAAGCCAGATATTTTGCTGTGTTACTGGGCGTTGGGAGTGTCGGTGGAAGTGTTATGCAATGCTAAAATATAAAGCTTAAAAAATACAAATGCAGTCTTTTTGCTCATTGTGGAATACATCAGCTAGTCTATGGCCACAGCTCAAAACCTCCCAGTCAGCTGTTCCTGGGCCCATCTCCCACATACCCACAGAATTTCATTGAAATCCGGCAGTAACTTTTTGGGATATCTTGTGGAAAAGCAGACAAAAAACAGTTCCGGACTGGAAGTCAAACTCAGATCACCACCAAAATTTAATCAACTCTTCCTTGGCCCATGATCCATGTATCCATATAATTACTGTGAAATCCATGCAGAACTGTTTAATATCTAGTGGACAAACAAATATACAAACAGGGGTGAATACAAAACCTCCTCCAATGTAGTAGGCTTGGGGGACTTGGGGCCCCTTCCTCTGTTAGAGAGGGCATAGAAAGGGAAGGGGGACTGAGTTATCCCAGTACCCTGAAGATTGGGTTTATGAATGTCTGTGGATGTAGTACGATTGAGGCTAAAAGGAGGGAGACTGGGAGAATGTTTGTGAGAAGAAAGTTGGAAGTGTTAGCTTTGAGTGAAATAAAGGTGAATCTAAGTTTGGAAGGGTGACTGGAAGGATGACAGGTGTTGATAGAGGAAGAACGAGAGAAGGAGTAGTCTTGTTAGTGAGCCTGAAAGTGCAGTAGTTTGTGACTGAATGGAAGGAGGTGTCATCAAGACTGATGTAGGTGAAAGCGAAATTTCGACGTGAGTTGTGGGTATTTGTGAGTGCATATGAGCTTGGTAATGAAAGAGATGAAGAGAGGGAGTCATTTTGGAATGATGTTGATGAGTGTCTACAGATTATGGAGCAAATGTGAATGTGGTAGTGAGGGGAGATCTTGTTTCTAGAGTAGGAAATGTAGCACCAGTCGAGCAGGGCAGTACTCCCAAGGAGGATGGAAAGCTGATGACAGGGAGATCTGGAGCTCCCGTTTCATCAGCCCTCAGGACTTGTTCCTGACCATCCCCCTTTGCTGAACTTTTTCAGTGTCTCAGTTACACAGAGAGCAGACCAGCATGCTCTCCAGTACAAGTTTCTCTAACTGTCAAGACCAAACTGCATACATGCTACACACTACACTTCCTTTTCAAAATTATCTCGAAAATGGCGCACAAAAATCATGCCTCGGAGTCCCCAGGGGGGGGGACCATAAATGCCCCCACCATCCGCCCCTCTCCGGGTGACGACTCAAAGAGCTGCCTGGAACCACTGTCTGACTCACTCCTTCTTCATTTCTGTAACATTCGCGGCCTTTCCTCTAACTTTCATGCTGTCGAGCACCACCTCTTCTCCCCTAAACCTCACCTTCTCTTTCTCACTGAGACTCAGCTGTCTGAGGCAACTGACAGCAAACCCTTTTCTGTATCCTCCTACTTTCTCTATTCTCGTTTCAAAGCCAAAGGTGGCTGTTGCGTATATGTATGCAACGATCTATCTTGCTCTCGTGTTCCTGAACTTGATTCTTCTGAATTCTCTACTCTCTGGCTTCGGCTTTCGTGTCATTCTCTGACTAAATATATCTGTGCTGTTTACTTATCTCCTAATTCTACTGACTATCAAAAATTCTTTGACTATCTTACTTCTACGATGGAACACATTCTATCCATTTCTCCTTTCTCTGAAATCTCCATTCTAGGAGATTTCAATGTTCACCACCACCTTTGGCTCTCCTCTCCATTCACTGATCCACCTGGTGAACAAGCCTACATCTTTTCTATCCTTAATGACCTAGAGCAGCTTGTACAGCACCCTACCCGTATCCCCGACCGCCTTGGAGAGAGTTCCAACATACTTGACCTTTTCCTAACAACTAATCCTTCTGCTTACACTGTTCATCTTTTCTCTCCGTTGGGCTCCTCCAATCATAATCTTATTACCTTAACATGTCCAATCGCTCCAGTACGGCCTGTGGACCCTCCAAAGAAACGCCGCATGTGGCACTTTGGAGCTGCAGATTGGGAGGCCCTCAGGCAGTACTTCTTTGATTTTCCATGGAATGATTATTGCTTCCTTGGCCGGAAGCCATCTGAGTGTGCTTTGCGCATTACGGAGGTTATTCTCTCGGGCATGGAAGCATACATTCCTTTCTCATATCCTCTGACTAATGCAAGAAAGCCTTGGTTTAATCACGCTTGTTCTAATGCTGTCCGCAACAAGGAGAGGGCCTATAAGAGGTACCGGAGCCAACCCACCCCTGAATCACACCTTTTATATATTTCTGCCCAGAATCGTGCTAAGTCTGTTCTTCGCTCTGCTAAAAACAATTTCATCCATGCTAAATGTTCCCAACTCTCCAACTCGAATTCTTCTCGCTCCTTCTGGCACCTTGCCAAAAACCTTTCTGACAACTTTACCTCATCATCCTTCCCTCCTCTTTTCTACTCTGATGGCTCTGTAGCTATTTCTTCTACTGATAAAGCAGATCTCTTCGCTCAGACTTTCTCCTCCAATTCCACCGTAGACAATTCCGGTGCTATTCCTCCATCACTTCCCCCCTCTGACTTCCTCTTGACTGACATTAAAATTTCTTCAGCTGACGTGTTTTCTGCCATCACTTGCCTCAATACTAAAAAGTCATATGGTCCTGATGGAGTCCCTTCTGTTGTCCTCAAAAACTGTGTTTCTGTGCTTACACCCTGCCTAGGTAAACTCTTTCGCCTTTGTCTCTCAACTTGTACCTTTCCTTCTTGCTGGAAGTTTGCTCTCATTCAGCCAGTCCCAAAGAAGGGTGACCATTCCCAACCCTCTAACTATCGTCCAGTTGCTTTAACATCCTGTGTCTCAAAAGTTTTCGAGTCAATTCTTAACAGAAAAATTTTAAAGCATCCTTCCTGTCACAACCTTCTTTCTGATCGTCAGTATGGGTTCCGTCAGGGACGCTCCACTGGCGATCTTCTCACCTACCTTTCAGACTCNCATTGCACTTGACATCTCAAAGGCTTTCGATCGAGTCTGGCATAAATCTTTAATTTCCAAACTGCCCTCCTACGGTTTCTATCCTTCTATCTGTGCCTTCATCTCTAGCTTCCTTTCTGGTTGTTCTGTAGCCGCTGTTGTGGACGGCCATCGTTCTTCTCCTAGACCTATCAACAGTGGTGTTCCTCAGGCTTTGTCCTATCACCTACTCTCTTCCTTTTATTCATCAATGACCTTCTAAGCTGTACATCTAACCCTATCCACTCATATGCCGATGATTCCACCCTTCACCTTTCCATTCGATTTCCGCAACGTCCATCTCAGCAGTTACTTCAGCAAACAAGGGATGAGGCTATGGCACACCTAATGTCTGACTTGGCTCATATCTCTGATTGGGGTAAAAATAATCTTGTTTTTAATGCATCAAAAACTCAGTTCTTACACTTATCAACCCGACAAAATCTTCCTCAGGATTACCCACTAATGTTTAATAATGAACAGTTATGTCCTGCATCATCCTTGAACATGCTTGGGGTTTCATTCTCTCAGGATTTGTCTTGGAAAGAACATATTACATCTCTTGTGAAATCTGCTTCCAAGAGATTAGGTGTGCTAAGCCGATTCCGAACTTTCTTTACCCCGCACAGTTGTTGACCTTGTACACGGATTTTATTCGCCCATGTATGGAGTACAACTCTCATGTGTGGGGAGGCTCCCCACATGCAGCTTTTCTCAATAGGGTGGAGTCAAAGGCTTTTCGTCTCATTAACTCTCCTCCTCTTACTGATTCCCTTCAACCTTTGTCTCTTCACCGCTCTGTTGCATCTTTATCTCTCTTCTATCGCTACTTCAATGGTCACTGTTCTTCTGAACTGTCTGCTTGCATCCCTCCCACCTCTACGACGGGCACGTAGTACCCGTCTAGCAACAAACTCTCATCCCTTTTCTGTCCAACTCTCTAATGCAAGAGTTAACCGTCACTCCCAGTCCTTCATTTATGCAACTGGTCAACTCTGGAACTGTCTTCCTCTGTCTGTATTTCCTACTTCCTATGATCTCCAGTCTTTCAAACGCAGTGTGTCCAGGCATCTCGAATTGAACGGATCTTGAATTTGGCTCTCTTTTGTATTGTTTTTGCTTTTTCTTGGAAGGAACAATATGCAGGCCTGTGGCCTTTGGTTCCTTCTTCCTTACATTAAAAAAAAAAAAAAAAAGTTGGTATGCATGGTATGCATGGAGGAAATGATCATGGGGAAAGAATGATAGGGATGTGTTTTGAGTGAGAGAAGATGATTGGAAATACCTTGTTTGAGAAGAAAGATATAAGCATACATGGGTGAGACAGGAGGGTGGAAGGGTTGTTGATAGAGCATTGATGGACTGTGTGGCTGTGTTGACGAATATAAGAGGAGATTGTTGGATGTGAGAGTTTTGAGAGGGGAGGGTGGAGGTATGTCTGACCACTACCTTGTAGAGGGAAAGTTGAAAGTAGGTATGTGATGTGGTGAGTGAGAGCCAGGTGAGTTAGGTGTGGCAGGGAGGTTTTGAAATTGGGTGAGTTGGATTAAAGGGAGAAAATGATAGAGCATCAGGAGAAGTTGAAAGATGAGTGGAATGCAATGAAAGATCAGGAAAATGGAGGTGTGGAGGAGGAATAGCAGTTGGTTAAGAGTGCTGTGGTGGGGTATGCAGAAGAGGTGTTTGATTTGTTTCGTTTTTGAAGGCTCTAACATGCATGCATGCTTCGGCCTTGGTCGCCTAATGGTGGCTCTCCATGCTGCTTGATCTATGACAGCCTCCCTGTTTAGTTCCTTAACCCTGAGGTCACACTGAATGACCTCGTCCGATGTCTTTCTCGGTCTGCCCCTCACAACCTCTCCCCAATACAGCACCCAATTGTCATCCCCCATTCTCTCCCTCTCCACATGCCCAAACCACCTCAGCCTACCTCTCCTCATCACAACACCAATACACCCCAGTCCCATCCTACCTCTCAACTCTTTGATCGTAAACCCAGCCCCCCCCCAGGCCTTGCACGCAGGGACGCACTGCACATCCACCTAATCATTGTCATTTCTGTACGTTTAAGCCTGTGGATATCCTCTTCCTTTACTGCCTAGATCTCACTACCATACAGCATCACGCTCCTGACACATGCTGCAAACAAAGACCCCTTAGCACGTAGAGAGTGTCCTCTCAATGTCATGAGAGGCAACAGCTCCCTGAACTTCTTCCAACCACTTCTCACCCTAGCAACCGAGCTAGCTCCAGCCCCACCTCCAGCACGTAACATGTCTCCCAAATAATGTGGTGTGAGACGAGTGGGTGGAGGTTTAAGAAAGGGAAGTGAATGGTTGTGTGAGGAAGTACGAGTAAGTGGGGCTGTAGCTGAGTAGAGATGTGCATATGAAGTGTGGCTGCAGGGGAAGGCTGAGGAGTCATATGAGAGGTATAAGAAAAAGAGGAATAGGGTGAGAAGGACTGTGCATGATGCTATAGTGGCAGCAGATGAGAGGTGGAATAAGCAATTGACTGAGACAGAATAGGAAAATGTTTTGGAAGGAGGTGAAGAGAGTGCGAAGGGGAGAGTCTAGGAAGGAAGGGCGAGTAAAAGCATAGGGTGGAAGGATGTTAAATGAGATGGATGCAGTAAGGAAGAGATGAGCAGAGTATTTTGAACGATTGTTAAATGAAGAGGAAAGGAAGGCTGAGATTATGGCAGATGGAAGGGTGCAATGAATAAATGTGTTGAGAGAGTTGAATGATTCTTTGGTCATGATAGAGGAAATGCAGGAGGCAGTAAAGGAGATGAAAGCAGGTAAAGCTGCAGGTTTGGATGGGTGTGGTGTGGAATGTCTAATATTTGGTGGAGTGACTATTGTTGAGTGGCTAGTAAGATTGCTGAATGTGTGTTTTGTGAGCAGTACGGGGCCAATTGACTGGGCAAGTGCGTGTCTGGTTCCGTTGTATAAAGGTAAGGGTGATAAATATGAATGTACCAGTTGTAGGGGTATAAGTCTGTTGAGTGTTGTAGGTAAGGTGTATGGTAGAGTGTTAATTAAGAGAGTTTGAGAGGGTACAGAGGAAGTGATTGGTGATGAGCAGAGCAGCTTTAGGAGAGGGAAGGGATGCTTGGATCAGGTGTTTGCTGTGAGACAAGTGTGTGAAACGTGTTTGGCAAAAGGTAAGGATGTTTTGGGCGTTAATGGATTTAGAGAAAACATATGATAGAATTGATAGGGAGGCTTTGTGGACTGTTTTGAGATTGTATAGACTTGATGGTAGGTTGTTAAAAGGAGTGAAAAATTTTTATGTAAATAGTAGAACGTGTGTAAGAGTGATTGGTTTCCCGTGAGTGTGGGGCTGTGGTAGGGATGTGTGATGTCACCTTGGTTGTTTAATATTTATGTGGATGGTGTTGTAAGGGAGCTGAGTGTGAGAGTGTTAGGTGGAGGTTTGAATCTGGTGAATGCTGATGGTAAAGAGTGGAATCTGAATGAGCTGCTGTTTGCGGATGATACTGCACTGGTGGTTGATTCATAGGAGAGACTGAGATAGTTGGTAGAGGAGTTAGGAAGGGTGTGTGACAGTGTGAAAGTAGGAAATTGAGGTTAAATGAAAATATGAGCAAAGTGATATATGAGGTTGGTAGATGGTAGGAGGATGAATGTAGTTTTGAATGGTGAGTTGCTTGAGAAGGCAGAGTGTTTTAAGTATTTAGTGTCACATGTTGCTGTGGATGGAAGAATAGATATAGAGGTGAAGTTTAGAATGAATGAAGTAGGAAAGGTGATGGAAGGAATGAAAAAGTGTTTAGATGTCATTTTCCATTTGCTTATAATGGATGTAAAGAGCAGGCTGTATGAGGGTGTAGTGGTACTGACTGCATTGTTTGGGGCTGAAACATATAATAGGCTGTAGCAGAGAGGAAGAATTTGAATGTAATGGAGATGAGGTGTCTGAGGAGTATGTGTGAAGTGACACGTATGGATCTAGTGAGAAATGATGAAGTGTGAAGGAGAACTGGAGTTATGCAGGAGATGGCTGATCAAGTTGAGCAAAGGGTGTTGCAATGGTTTGGGCAAATGGAGCGAATGGATGAAAAGCGATTGGTGATAAAGATAACTGGATCTTATGTGAGAGGCGTATGGCCGAGAGGACGACTACGAATAGGATGGATGGACAGTGTGAGGAGAGAGTAAGATGCGAGAGGGATGTCTGTAGAGCAGGAAGAGTGGCTGCCTGTGATAGGAATGCCTAGATTGAAATTGTGAATGAATAAATGATGACCCAGCCCCGACAGGATATTCTCCTGCATTAGGTCTGATCAGCTGATCAGGTCAGGTGCAGGTAAGGGGATGGGTCCACTATGATGTGGCAGGGGTAAACCAGCTTTGCTGTTTGGCCCTTCTGCAGATGTCACTGATTGCACTGTACAGTTGACCGTCATGTGATGTGGTGCGGTGACCATCTGTCCCTTCTCGTCTGTGGGCTAAGATACTAGTAAATGTGTTTATGTAGATTAGTAAATTGAGTGTGTCGTCCTGTCTCGGCTACCCCCCCTTTCTTTGGGGAAAGTAGCCAATATATGTATGCTGATGACAGTGGTGACAGCGTAGACTAAGGAAGAAGTGGTGGAAATGCTTAATAGATGGAAAAATGGAATGGAGAAGAGGGGAATGAAAATAAATATGGATAAGACAAAGGTAATGGTGACAGGCAAGAAACCAGTAGAAAGAATTCAGTCAGGAAAATGGCCATGTGGATGCTGTGGCAGAGGAGTAGGAGTGAACTCAGTGTTGTGCACGGAGTTTAATAATTGGTGCCATAGAAGGTGTTCAGGTCTGCAGAATTTGAGAGGAGTGCAAAATTTCCACTGCCCAGCCTGCATAAGAAGAGAGAAGGAGGGAGATGAAGCTAGAGGTGAATGGGGGCACACTACAAGAAGTGCAGCAGTTCTGCCATCTAGGAGATATATTGGACTGCGAAGCAGGAGGAGAGATTAGTCAGAACAAGAGTGGCGTCAGCATGGTTAAAATGGAAGGAAATAGCTAGCCTACTGGTCAACAAACACATCCCACTGAGACACAGAAGTAAAATATATGAGGCATGCATTAGACCAGTATTGATATATGATGCTGAAACATGGGCTTTGACAGATAGACTGATGAATGTTCTGAGGAGTACTGATCGTAGAATGTTAAGATACATGGCGGGAGTGAGATGGGAGGACAGAGTTTTGAGTGAGGAGGTGGCCAGAAGATGTGGGGTGAAGGATCTCGATATCATCTTCAGGCAGAAGTGGCTTAGATGGTTTGGTCACGTGAGGAGGAGTGAGGAAGGGAGCTGTGTGAGAATAGCAGAGGAACTGGAAGTGGTGGGACGTCGACTGCCAGGAAGACCTAAGAAGTCCTGGAAAAGTGTTGTGACGCAAGATATGGAAAGACTGGGTATTGGAGAAGATTTAATCCAGGATAGGAAGAAGTGGAGAAAAGCCATCGCACGTCCAACCCCAGATTGAATATGGGAACAGAAGGACGAAAAACGAAGATGATGATGATATATATATCTATAATATTTGAGTTTTAGGCTGTGTCCCCTCTTTTCGATAAGGACTAAGGCGTTGCCCTTTGGCAAAGGACTCAGGTTTGGAGTGTGCATCACTTTATGACCAGATGTCCTTCCTGATGTCTACCAGTGACCCTTGGTTGGACTTGATAATAATAATAATAATGATATTATTTTTATTAACAAGGATCACAGTAAAGATTATTATGTAGGGATGAGACATGTTAAAATGAAATTCCATTCATAAGGTATAGGATGACCCATACATAAAGCATAGGGACATGTGCACCAGAAAGCTTGCAAAGTCCATCTTTAAACATACAGACTAAAAGACCTTTGCTACCTAAGTGCACTAATACCCCTGCAAAATTCAACATTAGGTATATAGATTTGAAAGATCTTTGCAATTTAACTGTAAAGCTTCTCTCAAAGCCCTGCTAATCTTCGCAGGAGTGTGCGAAATTGAAAAACAAATATGTAAATTTTTGTTCTTTTTTATTCTTCTTCAATCATAACTTCAAAACGAAAGGCCATTCATGAGCATTTTATGCACCAAAACACTTTTTAACAACTGAGGATGTTTCTTTTCATACTTAGAGCAGCATTACAGCCTCTGTCTGCAATTTTTAGCCTAAAAACATTCCCTAGGACTTACACATCATTTCAGAGTATGTAAAACTCCACGGATTCATGTTGATCCATTCCATCATTCATTTTCAGTCATTCATCATCCAATCCTACGTTGCCCCATGAGGAGTTAAGAAGCCCGGGGCTAGGCAAATTGGTCCTGACAGTTAAGATGAGAGTGACCAGCCTCACTCATCCCTGAGTGGCATTACATCAGCAATAAACCCCAACCACCCCTTGGACATATCACCGGTTCAATCCGATTGGAGCGCCGATATTACCCACTAAACCACCAGGCACCAAAATTTGGTTATAAGGTTACCATCCAGCAGGGTAAATGGTTTTCTGGTGCTCAGGAAACCATTTGGCTTGTCACTCAATGTAGAGTCACCCAATGTAGAGTCACCCACAGGCAGAAGGAAGAGGAAAGAATGAAGGAAAGAAAGTTAGCCATGTTATCATTTTTATGAATACTGTATTAATAATCATGGTATCAATTATCTTAGTGATAAGTTGTTTTATGGTGTATCTGTCTATCTATCTATTGTCAGACGCCTCAATCCCGCAGGGGGTGGCCACAAACAAATCGCCTCCATGTCGCTCTTTCCCACGTCATTTCACTACCCTGCTCCCAACTCACACCCCCCTCTCTCATGTACCTCTCCACTCCATCCCTCCATCTCATCCTCGGCCTCCCCCTCCCTCTCGCCCCCTCCACCTCACTCACATACACTCTCCTTGTCAGTCTTTCACTCTCCATCCTCTCCACATGCCCAAACCACCTTAATGTGTTTCTCCTAACGTTTCCTATCACGTCCACAACCACACCACAACGCTTCTTCACTTCCTCATTTGTTAGTCTGTCTCTCCACGTGACTCCACATGCCCCTCTCAAATAACTCATTTCCACTGCTGTCACTCTTGACTTCTGTCCTTCCAACAGGGTCCAAGCTTCACTTCCATATGTTAGAGTTGGTATCACAATACTGTCATGTAACAACTTTTTCACTTCCATGCTCACCTCCCTGTTTCTTATCACTGCTTTCAACGAACCAGCAACCTTCCTTCCCAGCTGCACCCTTTCAAGCACTTCACCCTCCAGACTTCCATCCTTACTCATCACACTACCCAAGTACTTAAATGCACTCACATTCTTCATATCCTCCCCATCCAATCTCACTGTACATTCACTGGGTTCATTTCTCTCGAAGACCATCACTTTACTCTTCCCTACATTCACCTTTAGATTTCATTTCTTACACACTCTCCCAAACTCATCTACCAAGCCTTGCAGCTCCCCTTCGTCTTTGCTCAACAACACAGTATCATCTGCAAACAACAGTACAGGGAGTTTCCAAACACTGCCCTCTCTCACTAGGGCCCTCCAACATCCACTGCCCGACCTTGTATCTCTTTTATAACCCCATCCATGTACAGACTGAACAACCATGGAGACATGACACATCCTTGTTTCAATCCAAGCTTCAAATGGAAAGATTCACTCAGTTTGCCATCCACACGCACTGCAGCCTTAGCACCCTCATACATACTCTTCACTGCCTTCAACAACTTCCCATCCACTCCATATATTCTTAATACTTTTCAAAATCCTTGTCTATCCACCGTGTCATATTCTTTCTCCAGATCCATGAAGGCTGCATACAACTTCTTTCCCTTCTCTAGAAACTTTTCCACTAAGGATCTAAGAATAAATATCTGGTCTGAATGTTTGGTTCTGTTTGTTTGTCTGTCTCTGTCCATATGTTTGTAAGCAGGATGTATTTTAAAATTAATAAACTGAGTTTCACCACATGATGAATACCGATTAAGGACTGTCAGAGTATCAAGTGATTAAATTTTTAAATTTTGACTGAAAAATGTCATAGGTCAAGTAGAAGGTCAATTAAGATAATCTGATCCAGTGTAAACTAAAATTGGTTGAAATCTTCAGGGTCAGGAATGTTGAGTAACTCATTTCTGAGACAAATCAGCCAAAGGAAAAGGTAATTGGGCATGGTTAAAAACTCAGCTCTTTAACTCAGTTTTTATTTGGATCAAAGTTAGTGGAAGGATTTAGTATCAGTCAGGAAATACTTGATCCTATTTTGAGAACAAAAAGTCAAAAGTGAAGGTCCAGGACAAACTCCGCTTAAACAGTTTTTATCCATTTTGAATCAAACTTTGTTTGAGGGTTGAAGGTCAGCCAAATATGAAGTACTTTGAGTTTAGATCAATTAAGAGTCAAGGCCACAGGGCAGGGTCAAAGGTTCGGCATTAGGGGGCCAGTGTTGCATTTTCTGAATGGTCCTTCTTTTAATTATAGTTATTCCTTTAGGCGATCCAGAAGACGGAGTAAACCAGAACAAGATGGTGGTGTGTTATTTAGAGCACCAGCTGGCAGGCATGAAGATCTATTCATTTACCAAGCTTCACTGTGCCGCCGACTCTGATCTCTTTTCTGACCACTTTGATGATCTCAGTGCCTTCGTAGCTTTCAAGTGCTGTAGGGAAATCCTCTACGATTACAAGTTTCGGGCTTATAAAAGGTAAGATGGCTTTTTTTTTTTTCTGTCATCAGTATCAGATGCATTTAACATCATACTTTATCTGCCTCAAAACATTTCTTTTTTTCTGCTTTGGAGAGTTTTCTAACTTATTCTTATATGCTATGAAGAAGGAACCAGAGGTTAGAAGCCCTTCAAGTTGTTCTCTCCAAGAGAGAGAAAGAGAGAAGGAAAAGAAACGAGAGCCATATTCAAAATCAGTTTGTTTTGAGATGCCTGGACACACTGCATTTAAAAGACTGGAGGTCATAGGCAGAGGGAAGTATGGACTCAGGAATTCAGTCCAGAGTTGACCTGACCTGTTGCATTCTTGAATGAGTAAGAACATCTGTTTATCCCTTGCATTAGAGTTGGCCAGAAAAGGGGTGAGATGGCGCTGTCAGATAAGCGCAATGTGCCCGCTGTAATGGAGAATGGAGGCAAGCAAGTAGTTCAGAAGATCAGTAAGTACTGAAGGTATGGTAGTAAATAGATGGTGATGCAGCAGCATGGCAAAGAGAGACAGGTTGAAATGATTAAGAGGAGGGGAGGTGATGCGATGAATGGCCATTGACTTCACCCTGTTTTGAAGAGCTGCATGTTGAGAGCCATCCAACACATGAGAGTTGTACCCCAAACAGAGAACATGGAGTAAATGAGGCACTTAATTTTATGGAAGCAGATTTTGCAGTAGAGTAATGCGATCTTTCCATGATAGGTCACAAACCCCAAGAATACTGAGTGACATTGAAGGATTGAGCTGTACATGGTTGAATGTTACTTCTGCTGAAGATTATGGCATTTCAGAAGTTGTCACAGAGTTTTCGACGCATGAAATGGTAGGAGGAGGCTGTAGCACGGGCCGAACAGGGTAGTACTCCCGAGGGGAATGGGAATACTGGTGATAGGGAGAGCTGGAGCTCCTGTTTCACTAGCTACCTAACCATCCCCCTTTGCTGACCTTTTCAGTGTGACAGTAACATGGAGAGTAGACCAGCATACTCTCCCAAACATTTCCTCTAACTATCCTGTGCACTACACCACATGCGCTTTACATGTTACACAACGTATCCCACTACGTTACAGGGGTTGACGCCAGCAAGGGCATGCGGCCAGAAAACTTTGCCCCTGCTACCTATTGGCGGACTTCGGGGGAAGGCTTGACTGGGGTTCCGCCGGCATAGATCATGGGTCCGGGGTGAGAGGGGCTCAAACCTGTGTTAGAGGGTACAGGGCATTGCGGTTCCCAGGCTGCCGCTTCCGCTCAATAGAGAGGGGCCCGAACCTGGAAGTAGCGCCCCAGGAGGCTGCCCTATCAGTGGATGTATAATGGCGGGGCAGTTGCAGTGCCAAGCCGCGCTTGGAGGGTGTCCCTGCAGCTGTCCTGGCAGGGTGCCCCGAGTCCACTACCACAGCCACTGGTAAGCTGGTGGGCTAGGGGTCCCAGATCCATTGCCTGGACCTGGGTCTGTGCAATGGGTCGGGCCTTTGGAATGTTCACCCCCCTTTATCTTACCGACTATGAACTACAAAACAAGCCTGAGGACAGCAAATCACCCAGGGGGTTTAGGGTGGGTTCGTGGAATGTGGGAAGTTTGAGAGGAAGAGCAGGGGAAGTTGTTGAGGCATGCAGTAGGAGGTGGGTGGATGTGGCATGTTTGCAGGAAGTCCGGTACAGGGGTGGATCAGCCAGAAAGATTGTTGGGAAGGATTGCTACTATAAGTTGTTTTGGCAGGGGGGAACTGATGGATATGGGGGTGTGGGTGTGTTGGTTGCAGAGAAATGGGTGAAATATGTCATGAATGTTATGAGAGTAAGTGATAGGATATTAGTGGTGAAAATTTTGATCGGGCAGAAATTTATTTCAGTTATATCGGCATATGCTCCACAGGTACGATTGATGACGCAGAGAAGGATAGATTTTGGGATGATTTAATACGTGTAGTAAGTGGTATGGGTGATGATGAGGTAGTGGTTCTGGGAGGGGATTTAAATGGTCATGTTGGTGAAGCAGCTCAAGGTTATGAAGGAGTCCATGGAGGATGTGCATATGGTGTGAGGAATGCGGAAGGGGAAAGAATACTCGAGTTTGGGGAGGCTATGGACATGATTGTGTGCAACACACATTTTAGGAAAAGAATCAGCTGGTTGATTACATACGAGTCCGGGGGAAATAGTAGTCAGATAGATTATTTTCTGGTCGGGAGGATTGATAGGAGATTAGTGAGGGATGTTAAAGTTATAGGAAGCGAGGAGTGTGTGCAGCAGCACAAACTGTTGATTTGTGACATGGTGCTTAAGGAACGAGTGATGAGAAGGAGGACATATGTACCTAGGAGGAAAATATGAAAGCTGGGAAACCAGTCAGTAAGGGATGCCTTTTATAGTGAGATGAGGAGAGCAGTGGCTGAACAGGAAGCCGTAGATAGAGGCATTAATGAACAGTATAGAGCCCTTAAGAACAATCTTTTGATGCAATATGCGGTTGGACAAGAGGCCCACTAAGGCATGAAATAACTTGGTGGTTGGATGAGGGTGTAGAAGCTGCAGTTAAGGAGAAAAGAAGGCTTTTCCGGGAATGGAAGAATGGTGGTAACAGGGAGGAGTACTTGGCTGCCAAGCGCAGGGCTAGAAGAGAGGTATACAGGGCGAAGTCTGAGTCACAGAGGCTTTTACTTGATAATCATGGAGAAAGGAAAAATATGATTTTTAGGGTGGCAAATCAGGTGAAGAGGGATAATCGGGATATTGTAGGTGAGCAGTGTGTGAAGAATGATGAAGGAAGGGTAGTGGTGAACAGTGAGGATATTAAAGATGCATGGAGGGAGCATTATAGCCGATTGTTGAATGAGGAGTTTGATTGGGATAGAGAAGGTTTGGAGCCAGCTGATCCAGTGTTTGGCCCTTGGCCTTTGATTGACGCTGCTACTGTGAGTGAGGCAATAGGCAGGATGCGGGTGGGGAAGGCGGCAGGTGTGTCTGGGTTGACTGCCGAAATGTTGAAAGCCTCAGGAGATACTGGGGTGAGGTTAGTCACTGACCTGATAAATATGATTATATATGTGTGTGTTGTCCCAGATGATTGGCTGAAGAGTGTAATTGTAAATGTGTACAAAGGAAAGGGTGATGCCCTGGAAAGGGGAAATTACAGAGGTATAAAGCTCTTAGATCAGATAATGAAAGTAATGGAGAGAGTTCTAGAAGGTATGATTAGAGAAAGAGTGAATATCGATGAGATGCAGTTTGGGTTTATGCCACGGAGGGGGACCACTGATGCCATATTCATTGTTCGACAGCTTCAGGAAAAATATATTGGAAAGAAAAGGGAATTGTATTTTGTTTTTGATGATTTGGAAAAGGCATTTGACAGAGTCCCTAGAGAGGTTGTGAAGTGGGCAATGAGGAAGCTAGGGTTGGAAGAGTGGCTGGTTAGGGTGGTTATGGCCATGTACATGGGTGCTCGCACCCAGGTAAGAGTGAATGGAGCTTTGAGTGATGAGTTTTCCGTGAATGTTGGTGTGCATCAGGGGTCAGTTTTGAGTCTCTTGTTGTTTATCATGGTGCTTGAAGCCCTCTCACGTGACTTCAGAGATGGACTCCCATGGGAGATGCTGTATGCTGATGATTTGGTGTTGATTGCAGAGAATGAAAAGGAGGCGGAGGAAAGATTTAAGAAGTGGAGAGATGGTATGGGGTACAAGGGCTTAAGGGTAAATGCAGATAAAACAAAAGTGATGAGATCTAGGGTTGGTGGCAGTACAATCAGAGGAGAGGGAGAGTGGCCATGTGCAGTTTGCCACAAGGATGTGGGAAGTAATTCCATCTTGTGTAGTGTTTGTGATAAGTGGGTGCACAAGAGATGTTGTGGTATTAGAGGTAGACTGCGAGATGATGCTGATTTCATGTGTGCGGCGTGTCGGGGAGAGCAGGTGGAGATTGTTAGGCGTGAGAGGGTTGAACTTGCAGGTGAGTCTCTTGAGTGTGTGGAGGAGTTT
>JAGKTI010006837.1:18464-32590 GCA_018397915.1 Birgus latro | reverse complement strand
CTCTCTCTCTCTCTCTCTCTCTCTCTCTCTCTCTCTCTCTCTCTCTCTCTCTCACACACACACACACACACATAAAATACACAAATGCACTCAAACACACACACATACACACATATGAAAGTAAGGACATGAAAGTAAGGAAGTGGTATGTGAGGAAACAAGGGGGATGGATATGAATATGAAAAAGAGAAGAATGAGTAAAGATAAAAACAGTGCAGGAAATCTGAATATCATGTACAGTAATGTAGATGGGTTAACAGAAAGGGGAAATTGGAGACTATATAAATGAAAATAAACCTGAAAGTGTTTGCTTGGTGGAGATTAAATTGCCCCGAGATGTTAATGCAAAATTATTTGGATGGAACAATTATAACATTTGGAGGAAGGATAGAGAAAGCAAGTTTGGGGGAGGTATAATGATTTTAACCTGTAATGACATAAGAGCAAAATACACAGAAACTGAAAATACCATGGCTGAACTTTTGGGAATTGCAATAGAGGACAGTCAGCCATGGAGAAAAATTAGATGTAATAGTATTTTATATGACCCCAAAACTAGGGCATGGACAAAAGATTACGAACAGTAAATAACAGAATCCATTATTAAACTGAAGATGTTAAATGAACGAAGAAATAGAATAATAATAACGGGAGATTTTAACTGTACAGAAGTTGATTGGGAAAGTATCGATCCTGGGAATAATGAGGAATCATGGGGAAATAAATTAATGGAATTGGTGATGGAAAACATGTTAACCTAACTAATGAAAATACAAGAATTAGGGGTGATGACGAACCATCAAGGCTTGACTTAGTATTTACAAAGGACCCAAATGATGTGAGGAATATAACCTATCAATGCCCCTTTGGTAAAAGTGATCATCTGGTTACTGAGATGGAAGTAGTAGGAGTAAGGGAAGGAGAAAGAAATAAAACACACAGAGAAAGTATATACAATTATGGGAAGGAAAACTTTGCTTTCCTAAGGAACTTTTTCCAAAATGGAGACTGGAATAAAATGAATACGATCACAAATGTTGATGAGAAATATGAGTTTTTTACAGAAGTATATAAAACAGGAGTTAGTAAATACTATATGTCCCAAAATTTTCTCCAGCTATGTAAATGAAGAAAGAATGATTTAACAACTGATGTAGAATGGCACATAAGGCAAGAAAAGGAGCATGGAATAAAGTGAGAAGAACGTATAGTGAAAGGGCTTGAGAGGAGTACAAGCAGGTAAGAAATGAATATGTAAGGGTGCAGAGAGAAGAAGAAAGGAAACACAAAAAAGATATTGTAACTAAATGTAAAAAAGAGCCAAAAATGTTTTATAGGTTTGTAAATGGTAAAATGAAAGTTAAGGACAGTACTGTATAATATGACTGAGGGATGGAGATGAAACATTCGAAAGAGAATAAGAATTGCATGAAATAATGAACAACAAACTGCAGTCAGTCTATGTGTTAGAGGAGGAACTTAGGGAACCTGAAATGGAACTCAGGATGACAGGAATGGCAGAAATTACAGTTAATGTGAATGAGGTGCTACAGCTGATGAGAAATTTGGATGTGAGAAAAGCAGTGGGACCAGATGGTGTGGCTAGAGGATTCTGAGGGAATGTGCGGACCAGTTAGTGTTGCCTATGTATGGCATCATTTAGACCACTGGAAAATGGACAGTTACCTAAAGGTTGGAAAAGAGCAAGTATTGTGCCAATCTTCAAGGGAGGAGACAGAGAAGAACCACTCAATTACAGACCTATATCACTTACTAATATAGTATGTAACATCTGTGAGAAAATTATTAGAAAAAGATGGATAAAGCATTTAGAAGAAAATGATGTGATAACACCAAGACAATTTGGTTTTTGGGAAGGAAGATTGTGTGTTACTAACCTACTATGTTTCTACAGTAGGGTAATAGATGTCATACAAGAAAGAGAGGGATGGGCAGATTGTGTGTATCTTGATCTCAAGAAAGCATTTGACAGGGTACCCTATTGCTGTGGAAATTGAAGACCTTTGGAGGAGTGCATGGGAAACTTAAAGTGGATGGGAGATTATTTGATAGGAAGGCAGATGAGAACAGTGATAAGAGACAAGGTTTCACAATGGAGAAACGTGACTAGTGGAGTACCCCAGGGCTCTGTCTTGGCCCCAATAATGTTTCTGATATTTGTAAATGATTTGCCAAAGGGACTGAATAGTTATATGAGTATGTTTGCAGATGATGCTAAACTTATGAAACATATTAAATGTATTGATAGTTGTAAAAAACTGCAAGAGGACTTGGACAAATTCCACAGTTGGAGCCAGACTTGGAAAATGGATTTTAATGCCAAGAAGTGTCATGTATCAGAAATGCGAATGAGTGAAAAAAGACTGCACTGGACATATAAAATGGGCAATGAGATAATTAGTAAAAGAAAGGATGAGAAAGACTTGGGAGTGATTATTCTGGATGACTTGTCACCAGAAAAGCATATAAACAAAATCATTGGAGGAACTTATGGGTTACTGACTAACATGAGAGTGACTTTTAATCATATGGGCAAGGAAATGTTGAGGGAGTTGATAGTGAAGATGATAAGACCAAGACTAGAGTATGCGGCTGTGGTATGGTCACCTCATTTGATGAAGCATATTGATAAACTAGAGAGGGTTCAACGGATGACGAGGATGATACCATGCTTAAGGGAACTCACCTACGAGGAGAGATTGGAAAAACTGAAGTTAGCAACTGCACGTGAGAAGGGAAAGAGGTGACTTGATCATGATAGAGAGGATCTTTTTGTGTTGGATGATGGAAGAACAAGAGGTCATGGCTTCAAGCTAAGGAAAAGTAGATGTCTTACTGATCTCAAAGGGTTCAGTTTCCCGAACAGAAGCATGAATATTTAGAATGACTTAGACGAGGAGGTGGTGCAGGCAAAAAACTTTCATGTGTTTAAAACCAGATTAGATAAATGTAGGTATGGAGACAGGACAACATGAGCTTAGCTCAATTCCTGTATACTACAAACAGGTAAATACAAATAGGTAAATACAAACACACACACATATACTGAACAGTCATTAGGACATCACACATCCTTGTCTCACTCTACCACTGATATTAAGCCATTCGTACAGGCACCCACCTACACCTATACATGCTTAACTACAGTACTTTCATAAAAGCCTCTTAATGGCATTCAACAGCTTTCCATCTGCACCATATACAGTAGGCGCGGAAAGTGTTGACGCCATCTTAAAAAAAGAAAACATTCTTGTGGTTAGCAAGGAGAAACAAATAAATTAACACTCACCATTGAATTTAGTATTTACTGGCATTCCCCTTCACCTTTATTATCTTCTTAAGGCGTCTGGGGAGACTGATGGCGTAGTTTTGCAGAACAGACGGACTAAAACTGCTCCATAGCTGCAGCCTCAAGTTTAGGCAAAGATGATGTGTCCATACTACGCAGCTGCCGCTTCATGTGCGCCCATAAATTCTCAATGGGACTGATATCTGGGCTGTTTCCAGGCCAATCTCGAATAAAGGGAACCTCACAGTCTGTTAGCCACTGTTTCACTGACTTTGCAACATGTGCAGGGGCAGAATCTTGCATAAATACTCTTGCCTTGGTTTTATCAAAAGAGTCACTTAAAACATCACATAAGAGCTCCAAATAATTGTTCTGGTTCACTTTTTCATTTGCAGGTAGAATTACCAACCTACCAACACCATAATATGTAAAGCAGCCCCAAGCCATGAGTGAGGCTGGGTATTTAACAAACTTGGAAGTGTACTTAGGATCCAGGGGGTCACTGCCTGGTTTGCGGTACACTCGTGATGAAGGGGTACCAGTGACAGTAAATGTTGACTCATCACTCCAAAGCACAGTTTTCCATTGCTCCTCACTCCAGGCAAGATATTTCTTACAAAAATTTACTCTCTTTTTCTTCTGAAGTGCAGTTAGCAGTGGTTTTTTACGAGCACAAAAACTCCTGTAGCCCAGATCGTCATGCAACAGCTGCTGCACACTTCTGACAGACACATCTGCCAGCAACTGTGGGTTCTTTTCTTTTAAATCCCGTGCTGTTAGCCTTGGATCCTTGCTAACTTGCCTTGAGATCAGCTGACGGGTCCTGAAGGTTGTCTTACGAGGTCTCCCAGGCTTGGGAAGTGGAGTGGGAGGAATGGCCTCCCCACTGTCCTTGAACCGCTTCACCAGTCTCTGCACTGTCCTCAGTCTAACACCATCTGATTTGCAATAAATGGGAGTTTGTGGCCAGCTTTGTATAAAGTAATCACTTCCACACGTTTGTCCTTGCTTGTGGTTACTTTAGGCATGATGAGAATGTGGTAGGTAACCAAATAACTGTGTTATTTGAGTCAAAACATGCCCTCGTGGTGCATCACACACAGAGACAATCCTCCTCCTGTGGCTGCCCAAACATTACTGAGCCTGCTCCTGTGGTGCCAAACCTATCAAGCAGGGTTGCCAGCTCCCGTTGAAAAAGCGTCAGCTCATTTCGCATCACAGGGGAGGGTAGTATTGACCCTACTTCACTTAACGCGAAGAAGAATGACGTCGGCAAAAAAAGTCAGTACTTTCCGTGCCTACTGTATACACAAAGCCTTCCTTATTCCCTCTATTTACCATCCTGTATGCTTTCTCTCAATCCATGAATGCTATAAATACTTTGAAGTCCTTTTCACAAGTTTTTTCCATTATTTGTCTTATTTCAACGATCTGATCAAACACATTCCCTACCCTTCATAAAGTCACTCTGTTCACCTTTCACCCAGCCTAATTTCTCTATCATACCAGTTAATTTTCCATGTAGCTCTACTAACATCTAACATACATATACAAAGGTAATTTTTGTGCTCACTTTGATAACCTATATTTTCATACAAAGGCACATTCATGGCCATCTTCTAATCTACCGATATAGTGGATATATAACTTTCTGACATATTTCCAAGATATAACTCAGCTCAATTTAACTACACTTGAACAGCTCTACATTCATTTCATCAACACCTCATGCCTTCCCAATTTTCATGTTTCAAAGCATTCTTCACTTCTGCCAATGCCACATACTTCAGCAAAACATTCCTTTTCTGCACACCACTAAACCCGAACTGTTTACTACCACTATGCTCTCATCACCTCAATCCTTAGCCTTTCAAAACAGTTATTCCATCTGCTCCTTGCTTCACTTCCATTTGTTGGCAGTCTTCCACTATCACAATTTTTCACCTTCATTTCTACATTCTTCCACACTTTTTGCAAAACAGTTTCCTATTTACAGTATAGTTCACATTAATTTTTCTCCCATGATCATTATTTTGTTCACTTTTTCTCTTTACTAGTATCTTCACATGTTTCACACTTTAAAAAAAATTCCTTTTCTTTCATCTGACCACCATTCTTGCACCCACTCTAGCCACTTCTATCTCTTTTCCTCCAATGCCCTTTCAACCTTGCATTACACCAAACTACCATTTTTACTAGTTGCTGCCCTCACAACATCACATACAACTTTAGCATTCATAACCAAACACACCTTATCGGACCAGAATATTCCAGGTCCAATTGCTCCTAATTCATTGACTTTTTAACTCCTCTTCTACCTTTACCTAGTATTCATCTGCTCTGTTTCTAAGCTTTTCCAATTCAACAATCACTCTGACCACTACTCTCTCCACATCCACCAAGCTCCTCTCAGTTTCACCTTTCATACCACAATCATGTGAGTAGATAACTTTCCACATTGTCCTCTCACTGCCCTCAAATCAACAAACTCCTATGTATCTTTCTATCTATTGCCAGATGCCTCAATCCCGTAATGGGTGGCCACAAACAAATCGCCTCCATGTATACCTGTCACCAGCCATGGCATTGCCCTGCTCCCAGCTCACACCCCCCTCTCTCATATACCTCTCCATTCCATCCCTCCATCTCATCCTTGCCCTACCCCTCCCTCTCCCCCTCTCCACTTTACTCACAAACACTCTCCTCATCAGTCTCTCACTCTCCATCCTCTCCACATGGCAAACCACCTCGATGTGTTTCTCCCAGTGGTTCTTATCACATCCACATCCACATCACAATGCTCCTTCACTTCCTCATTTGTCAGTCTGTCTCTCCATATGACTCCACATGCTCCTCTCAAATAACTTATTTCCACTGCTTTCACTCTTGACTTCTGTCCCTCAAACAAGGTCCAAGCTTCACTTCCATACATTAGAGCTGGTATTACAATACTTTCATGCAGTAGCTTTTTCACTTCCATACTCACTTCCCTGTTTGTTATCAGTGCTATCAAGGAACAAGCAACCTTTCTCCCTTGTTGTACCCTTTCAAGCACTTCACCCTCTAAACTTCCATCCTTACTCATCACACTACCCAAGTACTTAAACGCACTCACATTTGCCATTTCCTCCTCATCCAACCTCACTGCACATTCACTGACTTCACTTCTCTTGAAGACCATAACTTTACTCTTCCCTACATTTACTGTAGGTTGGCAAATCAGGTGAGGAGGGATAATCGGGATATTGTAGGTAAGCAGTGTGTGAAGAATGATGAAGGAAGGGTAGTGGTGAACAGCGGGGATATTAAAGATACATGAAAGGAGCATTATAGCCGGTTGTTGAATGAGGAGTTTGACTAGGACAGGGAGGGTTTGGAGCCAGCAGATCCAGTGTTTGGCCCTTAGCCTTTGATTGACGCTGCTAATGTGAGTGAGACAATAGGCAGGTCGGGAAGGCAGCAGGTGTGAGATGACTGCCGAAATGTTGAAGGCCTCAGGAGATATTGAGGTGATGTTAGTCACTGACCTGATAAATATGATTATATATAAGTGTGTTGTCCCAGATGATTGGCTGAATAGTGTAATTGTAAATGTGTACAAAGGGAAGGGTGATGCCCTGGAAAGAGGAAATTACAGAGGTATAAAGCACTTAGATCAGATAATGAAAGTAACAGAGTTCTAGAAGGTATGATTAGAGAAAGAGTGAATATTGATAAGAAGCAGTTTGGGTTTATGCCAGGCAGGGGGACCACTGATGCCATATTCATTGTTCGACAGCAGGAAAAATATATTGGAAAGAAAAGGGAACTGTATTTTGTTTTTGTTCATTTGGAAAAGGCCTTTGACAGAGTCCCTAGAGAGGTGGTGAAGTGGGCAATGAGAAAGCTTGGGTTGGAAGAGTGGTTGGTTAGGGTGGTTATGGCCATGTATGTTGGTGCTCGCACCCAGGTAAGAGTGAATGGAGATTTGAGTGATGAGTTTTCCATGAATGTTGGTGTGAATCAGGGGTCAGTTTTGAGTCCCTTGTTGTTTATCATGGTACCTGAAGCCCTCTCACGTTACTTCAGAGATGGAATCCAGTGGGAGATGTTGTATGCTGATGATTTGGTGTTGATTGCAGACAATGAAAGGGAGGCGGAGGAAAGATTTAGGAAGTGGGGAAATGGTATGGGGCACAAGGGCTTAAGGGTAATGCAGATAAAACAAAAGTAATGATAGCTAGGGTTGGTGGCAGTACAGTCAAAGAAAAGGAAGAGTGGCCACGTGCAATTTGCCACAAAGGTGTGGGAAGTAATTCCATCTTGTGCAGTGTTTGTGATAAATGGATGCACAAGAGATATAGTGGTATTAGAGGCAGACTGCGAGATAATGCTGATTTTATGTGTGCGACATTTCAGTGAGAGCAGGTGGAGATTGTTAGGCGTGAAAGGATTGAACTTGCTGGAGAGTCTCTTGAGTGTGTGGAAGTTTTGTTATTTGGGAGACATGTTATGTGCCGGAGATGGGGCTGGAGCTAGCTTACTTGCTAGGGTGAAAAGTGGTTGGAAGAGGTTCAGGGAGCTGTTGCCTCTCCTGACATTGAGAGGCCTCTCCCCACATGCTAAGGGTACTTTGTATGCAGCATGTGTTAGGAGTGTGATGCTGTATGGTAGTGAGACCTGGGCAGTAGAGGAAGAGGATATTCGCAGGCTCAAACGTACAGAAATGACAATGATTAAGTGGATGTGCAGTGCATCCCTGCCTGGGGGGGGCTGGGATTACGATCGAAGAGTTGAGAGGTAGGATGAGACTGGAGTGTATTGGTGTTGTGATGAGGAGAGGTAGACTGAGAGGGTTTGGGGATGTGGAGAGGATGGGGGATGATAATTGGGTGCAGAAGGTGAGAAGTGTTAATACTGGGGTAGTGATTGTGATGGGTAGACAAGAAAGACATGGGACGAGGTCATTAAGTGTGACCTCATGGTTAAGGGACTGAACAGAAAGGCTGCCATAGATTGAGCAGCATGTAGAGCTGCCATTAAGTGACCAAGGCCGATGCATGGAAGCACGTTGGAGCCTCAAAAACTAAACGAAATGATTCCGTTTCTTGCACACTCTCCCAAACTCATTCACCAAGCCTTGCAGCTCCTCTTCATCTTCACATAACAACACATTATCATCTGCAAACAATAGTACAGGGAGTTTCCAAACACTGCTCTCTCTCACAAGGGCCACTCCAACATCCACTGCCCTACCTTGTATCTCTCTTATAACCCCATCCATATACAGATTGAACAACCATGGAGACATGACACATCCTTGTTTCAATCCAACCTTCCAATAGAAAAACTCACTCAGTTCACCATCCACATGCACTGAAGCCTTATCACCCTCATACATACTCTTCACGGCCTTCAGCAACTTCCCATCTACTCCATATACGAGGGGTGTTCAAAAAGTCCATAGCCTGAGCTTCAAGGAGCAGAGATATGACAATGATGAATAGAGTACAAAATGTTTATTTTTCAACATAGTCTCCACTCAAAGACACAAATCTTTCACAATGCCCTTCCAGAGCTTCCAGGCCCTCTCTGAAAAATCTGTTGAAAACCCCTTCAAAACCTCCATAACAGCTTATTTTGTCTCATCGTCGTCCGCAAACACGAGGCCACGGAGATTTTTCTTCATGTGTGGGAACAGATGGTAGTCTGATGGCACGAGATCTGGTTAATATGGAGGATGTGACAACAACTCGAACCCACAGTCGATGGCTTTGGTGGAGGCCACTCTGCTCTTGTGAGCGGGCACACTGTCTTCAAGCAAGTGCACACCTTTCATTATTTTTTCTCGCCTTTTCTGGATGATGGCGGCCTGGAGTTCCCCCAAAAGAGAGGCATAGTAATCACCATTGACTGTGCATCCCTGCTGGAGAAAATCCACCAACAGAATTCCAGAGGCATCCCAGAAGACAGTCACCATGACCTTCCCAGATGATTTCGTGACCTTGCACTTCTTTCATGCTGGAGACTCCGGATGCTTCCACTGGTGAGACTCGGCCTTGCTTTCTGGATCGAAGTGAGAGACCCAGGTTTCATCTTGGGTAACAAGTCGACCCAGGAAGTAATTGCAGTCAACAATGAAGAAGCTCAAAATTTCACGTGATGTCTCCACGCGAACACGCTTCTGTTCAGGAGACAGCAAACGGGGGATCCATCGCGCTGACACCTTGGACATGTTGAGGCGATCATGGAGGATGGATTCAATAGACCCCACAGACAACCTCACTTCAGCAGCAATGTGTCTGACAGACACACACCTATCCTCCATCACAATTTTCTCCACAGAGTTAACATTTTCCTCAGTCACTGTAGTCGTTGGCCGACCACTGCGTGAATCATCTTCAACACTCCATCGACCAGCTTTCAAGAGAGCTGCCCACTTTTTGACTGTTGTGTATGCAAGAGCATTACCACCCAATGTCACCACCAATTCCTCGTGGATAACCTTTGGTGCCTTTTTCTGCTGCACCGTGAAACAAATAACTGAATGCGCTGAATTTCGTCCATTGCTGACATCGTTCGTGTCACTAGCAAATGAACGTCCAATCTGAGGGAAACAATAAACTCAGTTAATTAGGAATTATGCCACTAAACGTTTGAATCATTCAACTTTGTCCACATCACAACAATTTACATACTTTTGTGCAGTTTCATAGTCGGGCTATTGACTTTATGAACGCCCCTCATATTCTTAATACTTTCCACAATCCTTGTCTATCCACCTTGTCATATGCTTTCTCCAAATCCTTGAAGGCCGCATACAACTTTTTTCCCTTCTCTAGAAACTTTTCCACTAAAGATCTAAGAATGAATATCTGATCTACACAACCTCTTCCCATCCTATAACCTCCCTGTTCTTCTCCAACTAATTCCTCTGTTATTTCCCTAACTCTGTCAATAAGTATCCTACCATATACTTTTCCTAGTACACTAAGAAGAAAAATACCCCTATGATTACCACACACTTCTTTTTCCCCTTTTCCTTTGTACAGGGGAATAATTATACCTGACTTCCAATCCTCTGGGATTCTGCCTTCCCCCCAGGCCAATCTGCACATCTTCCACATCCATTCTACTACTATCTCTCCCCCACGCTTCAACATTTCACCACACTCCATCAATTCCTGGGGCTTTCCCCATTTTAACTTTCATCATTGCTTCCACCACTTCCATCCTACTGATTTCTTCCTCTCTTCTCACATCCCTCCTTCTCCCAGCCATTCCCCAGCCACTTATACTCACATTACTTTCATTCTCTATGTTCAACAATTCCTTAAAGTGTTCCCCCCATCTGCTCAATTTTTCTCCTTTCTCCACTAGTAACCTACCATTTTTATCTTTCACTCCCCAACTAACTTCTTTGGCACCCTGTCTAACTCTCTTTACCTTTTTCCAGAACATTTTCTTACATTCCCTCAACATTACACTCAAAATTTCTTCCAAATTCCTCATCCACTCTCTTCTTACTCTCACTTACTAATCTTTTCACCTCTCTACATATAACTCTCTCTTCTGTCTCTCAACTTCTTCCACATCCCTGGTTCTCATTCACTCACTGTATGCTTTCTTCTTTTGTGCCACAGCCTTTCTCACCTCTTCATTCCACCATGCTGTTCCCTGCACCACCTTTCGTCTTCTCTTCACCCCACAAACTACCTCTCATTCTGCACAGATTTCTTCTGTGAATATCTTGCACACACCTTCCACGTTCCCCATCTGCTCCAATCTGTATTTACCCAATTGCCCCTTCACTCCCCTCTTATATTCTGCCTTTTTTCCATCCTCTTGTAACCTTTCCACCCTCCTTATAAGAATTACTTCCTCCTGTCCTTCTTTTCTTCTATTTCACCAAAATCCACTCCCCTAACCTCTATATACTCTTGCATCCATTACACACCTTCTCATCCTTTCATCCACACAACATAATCAATCAGGCCCTTTTCAACATTCTCTCCAATCTCTTTTTACCACCTATATTTAAGTCTCTCTTTGTGCTTAAAATATGGTTTAAAAATGGATAACCCTCTTTTCTGATGCAGGTCTTTCACCAATCTCCTCTGGCACTCCTTAATGACCCATTACATCAACTCTGCCATTCATATCACCCATCACATACACTCCGTAACTCCTGGGACATCTGTCCTATCACTCCATCAAGCTGGTCCCAAAGCTTGTCTTTTTCTTCCTCAGTCCTATCATTCCAAGGGGCACATGCAGCAATCACCACTAATTCATCATCTCAAACTAAAATTGACACACATACACCTCGAGCTCACATATGTATAATCTTTCATTCCCTCTACCACTCATCCATAAAAGCAACTCATTGCTTGTACACATATCTAGACTTAACATACTTCAAATCCTCGCACTCGTCCACTTCACACCATTCCACCTTTGTTTGAAAAAATGCCAACACAACATACCTTGCATTAATGAACACTCATCCATTCCCTTCTCTTTTACAGTCATCAGTCACAAACCTTCCATTTCAACAAGCCACATGAACTTGCTTCCTTCTGGTCCAAAACCCAGATTCAAGGTTCTCAGTACTCTCATTGAAGAAAGAATAGAGGGCAAGGGAATGCTATGTCCTGCAACCCTCTCCCTTTTTACCATCAGGTCCACAGGGAATACATGGGCAATTTGGTATTCTTTTTCTCCTAACCCAGAGACTGGTTATAAGGTTAGAATCAAGGACTGAAATGATTTCCTCAGGTTCTGGAAACCACTTTGCTTTGTCATTCAATGTAGCATCCCTGTAGGCTGTACTACAATGTGTGAGTTGGTGGTGGGCGCTCCTACTTACCACCATACTTGCAAATTTTAAATACAGTACCATATGTTAAATATTACTTACAGTTGGCTTGACGTTAGAGCAACAGGCTTACCACACCACCATAATGTCACAGTTCTTCACTATTTTATTATTATTAGTAGTAGTAGCAGTAGCAGTTTTAGACATGCTGTGTCAGTGTAAGTGGAACAAGACTTCAAAATATTAACAGCAGTAGGGTTATCATACCTACTGTACTCAGTCTCTCTCTAAAAAAAAAAAAAAATGTTAACAATTTCAAGGTAACAGACGTACTACCACCAGCAAAAGTCCTGTTGCCTCTTCTCTCTCCATGGAGTTTAAAAATTACTCATGGGACTGCATCACCCAACACTGATTACTTTATGACCACAGATTAGTATCATCAGTGTCTATTACTTCATATTCACCAGACTGCTTTTCAAAGTCCATGAAGAGAGAGGCAGAAGAGGTTACAAGACTTCTGCTGCCCACTGTACTGACTACTGCCAAATTACTTCATTAAGTAAAGGGAAACTCCAGATGGGTAAAGTGTTACAAATTATCTTAACCAACAAATTCTAAAGTACTGGAGGCACTTCTGATTTTCTTCCACCTACTGCAACACAGTTTTATTTAGCATGGTACAGGGAAACCAATGGTAGACAGATAATCAATACTACCCATATCTACATTGTGGTACTAACAGTTCTTTCCACCAACAATCCTATGAAGTGGAACCAAGCACTCAAAGCTTGGTGACATCAATACAGGAGTAACTTTCTCCTTACTTTACAAGAATTATGTTGGATGAATGTCGTGAGCCACAAACCTACCATACTGCCAATTATAACTTTTGTATTATCTGCAAGCCTATTGTGCAAATGAAAACATTAACAAGCTTTAAAGTCACTGTTACCCTTACTCATTCATTATGTTGGTGTAACACTACCTCACAACCAAGTTAAAAAGGCCTCTAAAAGTTTCCTAGCATTATTAACTAAAATTATCCATTTCTGCAAGGCTGTATCCGATATGGACTTCAACATCATTTAAAAAAATTTTTTTTTTAATGAATGTGGTAGGTGGGGGCACTCACCATCCACTCACTCGATGTAGTGCCACTCTCGGGTGTCTGCCCTTTCCTCTCCTCCATCCTTCTTTCCTTCCATCCTCTTCTGTCTTTCTTTCATTCTTTCCTCGTCTTTCTGCCCACAGGTGACTTTACACTCCCTCTTCCGTCTTTCCTTCATTCTTTCCTCTTCCCTCTGCCTGTGGGTGACCCTATACTGAGTGACAAGCCAAATGGTTTCCTGTACACCAGGAAACCATTTACTACGCTGGGTTGTAACCATGTAACCAAAGTTTGGTGCCTGGTGGTTTAGTGGGTACTTACGGCGCTCCAATCGGATTGAGCCGATGAAGGTTTATATCCAAGGGGTGGTTGGGGTTTACTGCTCACAAAATGCCACTCAGCAATGAGTGAGGCTGGTCACTCTCATCTTAAATGTCAGGACCAACTTGCCTAGCCCCGGGTTCCTATGCTCCCCACGGGACAATGTAGGATTGGATGATGAATGAATGAAATGAATATCCAAAGTGGTCTTGTCTTGTATACAGTCTTATTATACTGCCTCAATGGCTGGGCAGAGAACAACATACAGCTGAAACTGCAACTAAGCTGCTGCCTCATCTTACTGACAGAAAATAATGGACAAGTGTGTGTGCCCTTACACACACCTGTGTACCTCTGTGTCTATACCAATCAGTATATAAGTCCTTCTGCAGGACCAGACCTTCTCCCCTGAGAGAGAGAGAGAGAGAGAGAGAGAGAGAGAGAGAAATTAAAAGTTTCTCATGCTGGCCAAGTACAATACTAATCCAGAAGAGATGCCTGTAGTGAGACTACAGTAGTGCATATCAGTCAAAGCACTATTGTGTGTGTGTGTGTGTGTGTGTGTGTGTGTGTGTGTGTGTGTGTGT
>JAGKTI010006837.1:0-13665 GCA_018397915.1 Birgus latro | reverse complement strand
ACCACTACCCTTCCTTCATCATTCTTCACACACTGCTCGCCTACAATGTCCCGATTATCTCTCTTCACCTGATTTGCCACCCTAAAAACCATATTTTTCCTTCCTTCATGATTTAGATTATCAAGTAAAAGTCTCTGTGACTCAGACTTCGCCCTGTATACCTCTCTTCTAGCCCTGCGCTTGGCAGCCAAGTACTCCTCCCTGTTACCACCCTTCTTCCATTCCCAAAAAAGCCTTCTTTTCTCCTTAACTGCAGCTTCTACACCCTCATCCCACCACCAAGTTACTTTATGTCTTGGTGGGCCTCTTGTCCAACCGCATATTGCATCAGTAACTCTCAAGAGGTTGTTCTTAAGGGCTCTATACTGTTCATTAACGTCTCTATCTACGGCTTCCTGTTCAGCCACCACTCTCCTCATCTCACTATAAAAGGCATCCCTTACTGACTGGTTTCCCAGCTTCCATATTTTCCTCCTAGGTACATATGTCCTCCTTCTCGTCATTCGTTCCTTAAGCACCATGTCACAAATGAACAGTTTGTGCTGCTGCAAACACTCCACGCTTCCTATAACTTTAACATCCCTCACTAATCTCCTATCAACCCTCCTGACCAGAAAATAATCTATCTGACTACTATTTCCCCCGGACTCGTACGTAATCAATCTACTCACTCTTTTTCTAAAATGTGTGTTGCACACAATCATGTCCATAGCCTCCCCAAACTCGAGTATTCTTTCCCCTTCCACATTCCTCACACCATATGCACATCCTCCATGGACTCCTTCATAACCTTGAGCTGCTTCACCAACATGACCATTTAAATCCCCTCCCAGAACCACTACCTCATCATCACCCATACCACTTACTACTTGTATTAAATCATCCCAAAATCTATCCTTCTCTGCGTCATCCAATCCTACCTGCGGAGCATATGCTGATATAACTGAAACAATCACCCGTCCGATCAAAATTTTCACTACTATTATCCTATCACTTACTCTCATGACATTCATAACATACTCCACCCATTTCTCCGCAACCAACACACCCACACCCCCATATCCATCAGTTCCTCCCTGCCAAAACAGCTTATAGTAGCAATCCTTCCCAGCAATCTTTCTGGCTGATCCACCCCTGTACCAGACTTCCTGCGAACAAGCCACATCCACCCACCTCCTACTAAATGCCTCAACAACTTCCCCCGCTCTTCCCCTCAAACTTCCCAAATTCCACGAGCCCACCCTAAACCCCCTGGGTGATTTGCTGTCCTCAGGCTTGCTTTGATGCTTGTTATTGTACTTGGTCATAGTCGGTAAGATAAAGGGGGGTAAACATTCCAAAGGCCCAGCCCACTGCACAGTCCTAAGTCCAGGCAATGGATCTGGGACCCCTAGCCCACCAGCTTACTAGTGGCTGTGGTAGTGGCCTCGGGGCACCCTGCCAGGACACCTGCAGGGACACCCTCCAAGCGCGCCTTGGCACTGCAACTGCCCCGCCATTATACACCCACTGATAGGGCAGCCTCCTGGGGTGCTACTCCCAGGTTCGGGCCCCTCTCTATTGAGCGGAAGCGGCAGCCTGGGAACCCCAGTGCCCTGTACCCTCTAGCACAGGTTCGAGCCCCATCTCGCCCCGGACCCGTGAACTATGCCGGCGGAACCCGTCAAGCCTCCCCCCGAAAGTCCGCCACTAGGTAGCGGGGGCAAAGTTTTCTGGCCGCATGCCCTTGCTGGCATCAACCCCTGTAACATAGTGGGGTACGTTGTGTGATATGTAAAGTGCCTGTGGTGTAGTGCATATGATAGTTAGAGGAAATGTTTGGGAGAGTATGCTGGTCTACTCTCCATGTTACTGTCACACTGAAAAGGTCAGCAAGGGAGGATGATTAGGTAGCTAGTGAAAGGAGCTCCAGCTCTCCCTATCACCAGCATTCCATTCCCCTCGGGAGTACTACCCTGTTCGGCCCGTGCCACAGCCTCCTCCTACAAGTTAGTTGTTTTTACGGGGTGGGGCACTAACCCACCACCAACCCTTTCAGTCGCCTCTTAAGACAAGCAGGGATACTGGGGGAGAATTCTTGAAACACCCTACCCCCAGGGGTAATGGGGTCACGTAAATCCTATGTGTGGTTATATGCAACAGCTTAATGAAAATTAAGTAAATGTCCTATTCAGTGAGTTCTGGAGAAGTGTCGGCGATGAAAATAAAAATTAATATCATCATCATCAGCCATTGCAAGCCCAGTTCTGAACACAGGCCTCTCCCAACCTTCTCCACAAATTCATTGACTTAAGCCAATCTCTTCCAGGTTTTGCCAGCACACTTCTCTATCCCATCTCTCCACCTCCTGCGTGGCCACTTTCTGCTACATTTGCTATCTTTTGGAGTCCAGTTGGTCAGCCTCTTGCTCCATCCCTTATTCTTGCTATGTGACCTGCCCAGTTCCATTTTTTTCTTTATAACTTCTATAATATTCTTGACTTTAGTCTGCTCCCTCATCCAAGTTGATCTCTTCCTGTCTCTCAAAGATATTCCTAAACACTGACATTTCCACCACTTTTTAAAGAATGGATTAGTTTGTTTTCCACTGATTTTCCCAGTTTCCTGGTCTCACAAGAGTACATCATAGCTGGGATCATACATTTGTTATATACTTTTTGTTTCATACATACTGGCAAGCTACTTTTCATGATGTCCCTATGTTTACTGAAAGCTTCCCATTCACTTGCTATGTGCCTTTTATTTTGTTTTCAAGGTCTTTTGTTAGCGTTAGTATTTGCCGCCCAAAAATGTCTTCATTTCTTCTGATGGCACTCTTTGGTGTATCTGGATTTAACATTAGTTTTATTCTGGTTCATCTTTAGCATTACTTTGAAACTTTCTCTATTTAGGTCATTTAACATTTCTTGTAAAGTGTCAGCAGTTTCAGAAAATAGGACAAAGTCATATGCAAAATTTAAATGGTAAAAGTTTTCTCCATCTATGTTTACTACCTTGTTCTCCAATTCTAGCTTTCTGAAAATAATGTGTGTGTATATATAAATATATATATATATACACTATATACTGTATATATACAGTAAAAGCTCGATTATCCAGGCTCGGATTATCCAGCCTTTGGTATATCCGGGCCGTGACTGAATAGTTCAGTGGTACAGTAATACATAGAATTATTCGTACGATAGCTCCAGTTTAAACACGAAGCACCTGGTTGCTAGCGAGCGAGGCACGGGTAAATGAGCGTAAGTCTGTCCCCCCACCCATACCTCCTGCTCACAACTCGATCACATGGGTAGCAGGGTGGAGTTTGGTTAGGCAACTGATAACCTAACCTGGCCTAACCTTACTTAACTACCTAAAAATTTCACCTATCCTAACCAGGGCTCCAGTTGGAGAAATGGGAAACGAAATCCACTTCTTATTACGTTGAATAAGTTTCTTCCATTATGCCAGAAACAGTTGTAGGTACGGCCTACAGAACGTGATGATGATAAAAGAGGAAACCTTTCTGCAAGAGAAGGCAATTATTAACAAATTCAAAGTAGAAAAATACAGAAAACAAACTAGAGGAATATGAACTGAACTGGTAAAGTCTTTAAGGCTGTATGCTTAGACAAAAATTTATGGGTTTCACAATTTTAGGGGACAAAATGGAGCAGAAATGTTTGCTAATTAGAAAAAAATTACTCTACCATCTCACGTGTTCTCTTAAGTTAGCACTCAGTTTCACATTCTTCGTTAGATATCGCACTTCCCATTTCAGACTGGCAGAGCATACAGTTATTTCTGTCTCTTTTAGTTAAGTGTACATTATGTTCACTCTTTTGATCGTTCTTAAGTGTATGTGTGAGAGAGAGAGTACTGATGCAAATAATACTGTATTCCATTAACCCCTTCATAGCTGTCAACCTTGAACGATGCTTTATTGTACCGGTGTCAGTGACGGTGAGTTAAGAGCTATAAAAAACTGCAAGCAATTATGGGAAGGGATCGAAGGTCACTGGTATGTTTACACGACCCTACTCTACTGTCCCAAGCAGCCAGGCGGTCACTTCCTCACAGGTGTCTTCGCCGATATGTTTAAATGCTAATGTAACATGCCCCTTAATTTTGATTAAGTTTCTTCCATTATGCCGAAAACAATAGTAAGTAAGGCTTAACCCGTCCAGTCCCGACCATTTTTTTACCCAGCCTACTCCCAGATCCCAACCAATTTTCAATGTTTTGTTTTTTGGCTGAAACCTTCGCTTTTGGTGAGAAACATCGAAAATTCATAGAGAAATCGCGATCCTGAAGTTAGAAATGTTGATACAGGTGTCACTCAACCTTACATTTTCCTTCTTTTTCAGGGTACTTGGCTAAAGAAAACGAACTATGGCAGGGTTAACTAATTGAACTAATTCAAGCCACTTTAAATTACGTATTTATTTTATTTATTTGGTACGAATTTATGTGTAGTACAAGTCTATATTGATTTTCACACAATAATATAGGCATTTATAAGCATTGTTCATCACCCAAAACCCCAGTATATGGCACCTTCCATTATGACATTACCACCTCATCACTTCTGTTTTTTTCTTTGTCCTTCACCTCAGGAATCATTTTCACCGTGAATTTCGTCATTGGAGAGACCGTGGGGCAACATACTTTTACTGGCCAGGTTACAGCTTACAGGTGAATTACCCAGGGTGGGAGGGAGAGGGGGGGTGGAGGGGGGGTTAGGTGGGGCCAGGCAGCATCCCTGCTTGACAGCAGGTAGAGGAAGGTCTCCCACATATGCCTACCAAAAATCAGCTGCGAATGTTGAAAAATATGCACACAATGAGCCTTGCAACTGAATGATGTACGATGCACGTCGTTGGGTCTGTCCGCGGAAAAAGGTAGCAACGTGCATTGTACATCGGTGGGACTCGGCGGGTTAAGGAACGTTATGATATTAAGAGAGGAAATCTTTCTGCAAGAGAAAGGTAATTTACCACCCTCAAAATAGGCAAAAAAAATGCTAAAAACAAACTAGAGGAATATACATTGACTTGGTAAGGTCATTAGGCTGTATGCTTACACGAAAATTTATAGGGTTCACAATTTTAGGGGACGAAATGGAGCAAAAATGTTTACTAATCAGAAAAAAAAAAAACTTTCGTCTCACGTCTTCTCGTAAGTTAGCATCCCACATTCTTTGTTCAATGTCGCAGTTCCCAACACATTTTGGACCAACAGAGCATACAGTTATTTCTGCTCTTTACAGCTGAGTGTACATTTACTGTTCATTCTTTGTTCATTGTTATGTGTATGTGAGACAGTATTGATACAAATAATTATGTATTTCCATTAACCCCTTCATAACTGCCATCCTTGAACAATGCATTACTGTACTGGTGTCAGTGTCGTTGAGTTAGGGAGCTATAAAATCTGCAAACAATTATGGAAAGGGAACGAAGGTCACTGGTATGGTTACACAAACCTGTTGTACCATACCAAGCAGCCAGGTGGTTACTTCATCCCAGATGTTTTCGTCGATATGTTTAAATGCTAATGTAACATGCGCCCTAATTTTATTCTTTCATAATTCATAGCAACTCAGAAGATGGGTTTAGGGGGAAAAAAAAAAAAGTGCACCAGACGAGTCTTACCACACCTGTAAGAAAAAGAAAGTGATTTTAGAACTTAGAAATAATGGTTCCAAGGCCTGCCACGGGAGCAGCCAATTTCTGAACTCACTGCCACTGAGGGGGCTAAACATACGCTTTACTGTAAGCAGAAAAAGCACCTTACCTAATCAGTTCATCCTGGTATTCTGTTATGTTTTTCTGATTATTTCTGGGTTGGCAAATAAACACTTCTTGTTAAATCTGTTTCCCCGTTGTTTTTAGCTGTTCTGCTAGTGTGACAACTCTTGCTGTTAGTTAACGTAATGGCGGAAGGTACTGTTCTGATGTAACTGTTTAACCAAACCTGGCCTAACCTAGCTTAACTGCACCTAATAATTTAATCTAACTTAATCTCCAGTTTAGAAGCTGGGAAATGAAATCCACACTTGAATATGCTGAGTTTCTTCCATTGTGCTGCAAACAATCGTAGGTACAGCTTCACGAACGTGATGATAATAACAGGGAGGAAATTCTTCAGCAAGGTAAAGAAATTTACCAAACTGAAACTAGAAAAATACAGAAATAAGCAGGATGCATATGCAAAGATTTGGTAAGGTCCTTCTGCTACGTTAAGTGTACATTTACTGGTAAATTAATCAGTCTAACAGTACTTGTTTTTTGTTTCCGCCGAATTAATCGTGATTTCGGACTAATCAGTCACCCCTTTACACCATATAGCTCGGATAATCGGGCTATCTCTGTATATATGTATATACAGTATGACCTCACTACAACGGACTTCAGTACACAGCAAGTCACTTTTTTCGGAGTCAGGGAGCCGACCGGAATTATTTCTCATATATATCAGAAAAACACCAAAAAAGCTAGAAGCGGTCCGGACTGCCTAACCTCACGGCAGGGTGGCCATATTGTCGGATTGGTTTGTGTGTTTGTGCGTTGGTTGGCGGTGGGCTGGCAGCGTAGTTATTGTTCTAAGTGTACACATACAGTACAGTATCTGAAGTGTTTATAATTAAGTTATACCCATAATGTTCTTTCTAAATGCTCAAAAATTAGAAAAGCGGTCTGCATTAATATTACATCAAGCTTTAATCACACGGCGAGTGGTGAGTGTGTTCGTGCGTCGGTTCGTGGTGAGCTGGCAACATCACTGTTTTTCCTCAACATCATTTCCTCCCAACGTCATTTTCCCTAAGTCCCTGATATACTGCTCGACGGTGACGAGTGATAAGTGAAATACAGTAATCTCCTTATTATTCGGACGCCAAACACTCGGACCCCTCCACTACTCGGATTTCGTGGGCTGCCCACCCCCCAAAATGGCCCCAAATTTGAAAAAATTCGAAAAAAATTTGATTTCTTTTGGACTGTGTCAGGTTGAATTTCCCGCGCGCGCCGATCGGCTGTGTTTACCCATGTGGCGCCTGTCTGTCGGTCCCATTTCCCACTCTGTTGCTGCCTCGTGAACAGCTCTGACAATGGCGGCCGAAGTGATTGCTTTTGTGGTGATACCCTACCTCCTGTAGGGCTTGATGCTGGTCTTTACCTTCTTCATCATGTGTGATGATGGCCCTGCCTCCTGAGAAAAGGAAGAAAGTGGTTCTGACTCTGGAGAACAAGAGGGAAGGGTATTGGAAAAGGTGAAGGCATGGTGGCTGACATCATGGATTCGTCGTGAATTCAATCTCCCTTGCTCCACCTTGTTTGATATCAAGAAGTCCCGAGACAAACTACAGCAGTACATGGCTGATTTCGCTTTGAAGACCAAACGAAACGTGGAGAGGAAGGTGATGTTTAGTCCTGAGTATGCAGACATCAACCGATCCACGCTGATTTGGTATCGACAACAACGTGCTGCTGGTGTGTTGGTACGTGGAACGGAGCTAAAAGCTGCTGCTGAGAAGTTCACAAGGCTCCAGGACTCGTCACTAGACCACACGGGAATTTACTGTTATGTACAGTGCAGTGAAGTGATGTGATCCCAGTTATGCAAAAAAAAACGTTGTGGAAAGTGTTGGTGAGAAGTGCTGGTGATTGTAAATTGCGAAGGTGTGTGTGGTGCAATTTCTTCGTGTCAAAGTCTGAGATGACAGAGCGAGTTATACATCAGGACGGCGGCTTCTTTTTCGTAAGTACCCTAACTTCATCAAAATTCATTGTTTTGTTCTTTCCATATCATTAATCTCATGCATAAACTGTGTGCAAGATGATTTCTATAATGATTTTCATGTCTAACCTGTTTTCAGCATGCTGTGAATGTGTTAAAAAATTTCCCTAAATGTTAATCATAATTTCCTGCTTTTAATTTTTTTTCATGCATGGTTTTAAATGCACCAGCTATGAAAAAGGTGAATGCCAGTCAATTTCTTGTCCAGTCATAACCTAACCTAACCTAACCTAACATTGTGTTAATCATAATTTCCTGCTTTTAATTTAATTTTTTTCATGCATGGTTTTAAGTGCACCAGCTATGAAAAAGGTGAATGCCAGTGAATTTCATGCCCGGTCATAACCTACCCTAACCTAACATTGTGTTAATCATAATTTCCTGATTTTAATTTAATTTTTTTCATGCATGGTTTTAAGTGCACCAGCTATGAAAAAGGTGAATGGCAGTGAATTTCATGTCCGGTCATAACCTAACCTAACCTAACATTGTGTTAATCATAATTTCCTGCTTTTAATTTAATTTTTTTTCATGTATGGTTTTAAGTGCACCAGCTATGAAAAAGGCGAATGCCAGTGAATTTCATGTTCGGTCATAACCTAACCTAACCTAACCTAACCTAACATTGTGTTAATCATAATTTCCTGCTTTTAATTTAATTCTTTCATGCATGGTTTTAAGTGCACCAGCTATGAAAAAGGTGAATGAATGCCTTTGATTATTGTGCAAGATGATTACCATAAAGATTTTCAGGTCTAACCTGTTTTCAGCATGCTGTAAATGTGTTAAAAATTTCCCTAAATGTTAATCATAATTTCCTGCTTTCAATTTAATTTTTTCATGCATGGTTTTTAAGTGCACCAGCAGTGAAAAAGGTGAATGCCAGTGAATTTCATGTCCGGTCATAACCTAACCTAACCTAACCTAACCTAACCATTTTTCTGGTAATAATTTACATCATTTACTGTATTTGATGCTTTGTATCCAATAATTTAGTGCATAAAATGTGAGAAAAGATGATTTCCATGTCCAATACATACTTATACTATGCTGGCAAGTTCTGACCACCTATGCCTCACTCACCTCTAAATCATCATAAAAATTTTTTGGTTAAAATTCAATTAATTCATGCTTTGTGTGCATTATTTATGTGAAAAGGAACCTAAATAACTGTTATACATGTCTGGTAGGGAGATAGGAAGGTAGTTTTCTGATTTAGGTTAGGTTAGTTTAAGATCATGAATGACCAGTGCTGGAGCTTCAGGGCCCAATATTCGGACAAGACCAATATTCGAAGATGCCTTTGGCTCTATTGTGTCAAATAGTGGAAGGATTACTGTATACAGACATAGTGATCATACTTGTTTGTAAGATTGTAAAAATTAAGGTGTATAAAGTGTACTTCAAAAATGCTTAAAATTAAGTAAACCACATGTGTACACACACACACACACACACACACACACACACACACACACACGGTATAGGCTACACCTCCGATTCCCATCCACAATTCAGCTCTTGTCAGTGAAGACAATTGGGACAATGATTCACTGTTCCTTGATGATGACCCTGAAGATAATGGGATAAGATTTTGAAGGATTTGCTCTGAAGGATCCTTCATCAGGTGCTGCATGATAAACACCAGGCAAGGTGGGGATGCAGAGATAGCCAAGGGAGTGTGAATGGTTATGTAAGTTTTTTTTGTGTGTGTGTCCAAGGCTTGCTTAAATTTTACCGTGTCATGCAATTAATTATTTATAGTGGAATTTGAGAAAAAATTAAGAGGCAAATGAGATATTTCCACGAGTCAAAATGGACTAGTGCAGATGAAGCAGGATGGTGGACATGATACTTTTAATAAGCGAAAATATCTCATTTTGTGTGTTATATTTGGACATTATCGAGTCTAAACCTTGCTAAAACTATACTGTGTATTGAAACGAATTGTTTTTAGTGGAATTTTAGAAAAGTTAAGAAGCAAAAGGGATAGAAGGAACTGGTGGGGTGATAAAAGATGGTGGCTATGACACTTCATGTATGAAAAATATCTTCCTGTGAGTGTTATAGTCGCCTTCATAGACTATAAACCTTACAAAAACTATACTGTGTTATGCAATAAATTATTTATAGTGGCCTTTGTGAAAAGTTAAGAGGCAAATGAGTTAATGCCCCGATTTAGAGGGAAATGGTGGAATGAAGTAGGATTGTGGCAATGACTCTTTTCTCTATCTATCTATCTACTGCCAGACGTCTCAATCCCGCAAAGGGTGGCCAAAAACAAATCGCCTCCATGTCACTCTGTCCCCCGCCATTTCACTACCACACTCCCAACTCACACCCCCCTCTCTCATATACCTCTACACTCCATCCCTCCATCTCATCCTCGGCCTCCCCCTCCCTCTCGCCCCCTCCACCTCACTCACATACACTCTCCTCATCAGTCTTTCACTCTCCATCCTCTCCACATGCCCAAACCACCTTAACGTGTTTCTCCTAACGCTTTCCATCACGTCCACAACCACACCACAACGCTCCTTCACTTCTTCATTTGTTATTCTGTCTCTCCATGTGACTGACTCCACATGCTCCTCTCAAATAACTCATTTCCACTACTCTCACTCTTGACTTCTGTCCTTCCAACAGGGTCCAAGCTTCACTTCCATATGTTAGAGTTGGTATCACAATACTGTCATGTAACAACTTTTTCACTTCCATACTCACCTCCCTGTTTCTTATCACTGCTTTCAACGAACCAGCAACCTTCCTTCCCTGCTGCACCCTTTCGAGCACTTCACCCTCCAGACTTCCATCCTTACTCATCACACTGCTCAACTACTTAAATGCACTCACATTCTCCATATCCTTCCCATCCAATCTCACTGTACACTCACTGGCTTCACTTCTCTCGAAGACCATCACTTTACTCTTCCCTACATTCACCTTTAGATTCCATTTCTTACACACTCTCCCAAACTCATCTACCAAGCCTTGTAGCTCCCCTTCATCTTCGCTCAACAACACAGTATCATCTGCAAACAACAGTACAGGGAGTTTCCAAACACTGCCCTCTCTCACTAGGGCCGCTCCAACATCCACTGCCCGACCTTGTATCTCTTTTATAACCCCATCCATGTACAGATTGAACAACCATGGAGACATGACACATCCTTGTTTCAATCCAACCTTCAAATGGAAAGATTCACTCAGTTTGCCATCCACACGCACTGCAGCCTTAGCACCCTCATACATACTCATCACTGCCTTCAACAACTTCCCATCCACTCCATATACAGTAAACCCTCCAATATCCGTTGTAATAGAGCCAAAGGCATGTCCGAATATTGGTTTTGTCCGGATATTGGTCCTGAAGCTACAGCACTGGTTTTTCATGACCCTAACCTATCTATCTATCTATTGCCAGACACCATAATCCCATAAGGGGTGGCCATTTGACTTTCGGTTATTTATTTTACGGGGAGGGGCACTAACCCTCCGCCAACCCACTTGTTGACACGTAGGGAGCACGTATGGTTTGGTTATATGGTTACCACCCAGCGTTGTAAATGGTTTCTTGGCTTACAGGAAACCATTTGGCTTGTCACTCAATGTAATGCCACCTGTAAAGGAAAGAAAAGCAGTAAGAAGTGACAGGAAAGATAGGAGAAATAGGAAGAAAGGAGAGCAGGCACAGAAAAAGAATGATAAAGGCTAAGGAAGAAGTAGGCAGCACTACATCAAGTGAGTGGATGATGGTTAACCTAACCTAAATCAGAAAACTACCTTCCTACCTCCCTACCAGACATGTATAGCACTTATTTAGGTCCCTTTTCACATAAATAATGCAAACATAGCATGAATTTATTGAATTTTAACCAAAAAATGATGATTTAGAGGTGAGTGAGTCATAGGAGCTCAGAACTTGCCAGCATAGTATAAGTAAGTATCAGACAAGGAAATCATCTTTTCTCACATTTTATGGACTAAATTACAGGATACAAAGCATCAAATACAGTAAATGATTTTAACTGCTACCAGAAAAATGGTTAGGTTAGGTTAGGTTAGGTTAGGTTATGACCGGACATGAAATTCACTGCTCCAACCTTTTTCATAGCTGGTGCACTTAATAACCATATATGAAAGAATTAAATTAAGAGCAGGAAATTATGATTAACACAATGTTAAGTTAGGTTAGGTTAGGACCGGACGTGAAATTCATTGCTTCAACCATTTTTCTAGCTGTTTTACTTAGAACCATGCATGGAAAAATTAAATAGCAAGCAGGAAATTATGATTAACATTAAGGGTAATTTTTTAACATATGTACAGCATGATGAAAACAGGTTAGGCATGAAAATCTTTATGGTAACCATAGGTTAGGTTAGGTTAGAAACGGACATGAAATTCACATCTTCCACCTTTTTTCTAGCTGTTATACTTACGAACCATGCATGGAAAAATTAAATAGCAGGCAGGAAATTATGATTAACATTTCTGGTAATTTCTTAACACATGTACAGCATGATAAACACAGGTTAGGCATGAAAATCTTTATGGTAACCATAGGTTAGGTTAGGTTAGGACCGGATATGAAATTAACTGCTTCCACCTTTTTTCTAGCTGTTTTACTTAAGAACCATGCATGGAAAAATTAAATTCCAAGCAGGAAATTATGATTAACATTTAGGGTAATTTTTTAACACATGTACAGCATGATGAAAACAGCTTAGGCATGAAAATCTTTATGGTAACCATAGGTTAGGTTAGGTTAGGACTGGACATGAAATTAACTGCTTCCACCTTTTTTCTAGCTGTTTTACTTAAAAACCATGCATGGGAAAATTAAACTGCAAGCAGGAAATTATGATTAACATTTAGGGTAATTTCTTAACACATTAACAGCATGATGAAAACAGGTTAGGCATGAAAATCTTTATGGTAACCATAGGTTAGGTTAGGTTAGGACCAGACATGAAATTCACTTCCACCTTTTTTCTAGCTGTTTTACTTAAAAACCATGCATGGAAAAATTTAACTGCAAGCAGGAAATTATGATTAACATTTAGGGTAATTTCTTAACACATTAACAGCATGATGAAAACAGGTCAGGCGTGAAAATCTTTATGGTAACCATAGGTTAGGTTAGGACTGGACATGAAATTCACATCTTCCACCTTTTTTCTAGCTGTTTTACTTAAGAACCATGCATGGAAAAATTAAATTGCAAGCAGGAAATTATGATTAACATTTAGGGTAATTTCTTAACACATGTACAGCATGATGAAAACAGGTTAGGCATGAAAATCTTTATGGTAACCATAGGTTAGGTTAGGTTAGGACTGGACATGAAATTCACATCTTCCACCTTTTTTCTAGCTGTTTTACTTAAGAACCATGCATGGAAAAATTAAACTGCAAGCAGGAAATTATGATTAACATTTAGGGCAATTTCTTAACACATTAACAGCATGATGAAAACAGGTTAGGCATGAAAATCTTTATGGTAACCATAGGTTAGGTTAGGTTAGGACTGGACATGAAATTCACATCTTCCACCTTCTTTCTAGCTGTTTTACTTAAGAACCATGCATGGGAAAATTAAATTGCAAGCAGGAAATTATGATTAACATTTTTGGTAATCTTTAAACACATTTACAGCATGATGAAAACAGGTTAGGCATGAAAATCTTTATGGTAACCATAGGTTAGGTTAGGTTAGGACCAGACATGAAATTCACTTCCACCTTTTTTCTAGCTGTTTTACTTAAAAACCATGCATGGAAAAATTTAACTGCAAGCAGGAAATTATGATTAACATTTAGGGTAATTTCTTAATACATTAACAGCATGATGAAAACAGGTCAGGCGTGAAAATCTTTATGG
>JAGKTI010006836.1:28520-39233 GCA_018397915.1 Birgus latro | reverse complement strand
CAGGCTAAAACTTACTACCGTACTGAAATACTATGGATCATTATTTACAGTCAGCAGTAATTAGGACTGATATAAGAGTTTTTACTAAGAGAAAAGGAATAATGTTCATTACTTTACGAGAACTGGGGGGTAGGAAGCAGTAAGACATACAGAAATTGGACAAGACTTGAGAAAAAGGAAAGAGAAGAGTGCGGAAAAAAAGTGTTTTCTTACCGTGGGAACTTGAACTGTCCCTCCTCGCTGCCTTCCGAGCCGAATGTGGTGGTCACTTTGCCGTTGATGTCGAATATCTGGACTCTGTGGTTGTTGGAGTCCGAGACGATGACGCGGTTGGTGGAAGAGACGGCAATGTAGTGCGGGTGCTCCAGCTGGCCCGGCTTGTTGCCCATGGAGCCGAACTTGCCCACGAAGGATCCATCTGACTGGAACACCTGTACGCGGTGATTCTCCTTGTCACACACGTAGATGAAGCCTAGGGCGTCAGTTGTCACGCCCCATGGATAGGAGAATCGTCCATCGCCACCACCCTGACTGCCAAAGGACCTCAAGAAGTTGCCTGAGGGATCAAAGACCTGGATCCTGTGATTGTATCGGTCAGCAATGATGAACTGACCAATTCTGTTGACAGCTACACCTGCCAGGCAGTCAAACTCACCTTCAGCACTGCCGTAGGAGCCAAACTCCTTGACGAACTTGCCATGCTGGTCAAACACCTGCACGCGGTGATTGCTTGAGTCCGCAACCACTATGCTGTTGTCGGGCCCAACAGCTATGCCTCTTGGCCAAGTAAAGTTTCCTGGGTCACTACCCCTACTCCCGATCTTAAGTAAGAGGCGCTGCTTCTGCAGGTACTGGCTCCTATGTAAATTTCCGAACGGAGTAGGAACCAGGGTACCTGCTTGTTGGGAAGTAGGGGTAGCGTGCACGTTTTTTGAATCGTCTTCAGAAGATTCTCCCTCTTTGGCGAGACCAAGTAGGTGTGAGGAGCGGGACCGTGAGATGGCCCTACCTCCTGATGCACCGCTACCAGACCGCGAGCTGCCTAGGAGGCTGCTGGCGCCGCCACTGCTGCTGCTGCTGCCTCCCAGCCCACTGCCTGAGCTAGAGGCACTGCTGCCCAGGCCACTTCGACCTCCACTATCTCCTCCGGCATTACTTCTAGCACCATATTTGTTTTTGAGGTAGCGGGCCCAGTTTGAGAGTTGTGTGGACGATGAACCGCCCTCTTCACCTCCTCCACTGCTGCTGGTTCCTGCCGATGCAGACGCACTTGCAGAGCCACCTGAGGTGGACCTTGATGTGGATGAAGTCTCAGGTTCAGTACGGCCATAACGAGGACGATAGTTGGCAGCAGAGTTGGTGTCTGCTGTATCTTCGTCCTCCAATCCTGCTGAACTTCTGCTCCTTGCTAGTCTTTGCCGTCTCTCCTTCAGTTCCTCAAAGCGCGCTCGGCCAGACCCGTGTGTAGGAGTGGTTGAAGATTCGTCATTGGCATCATCGGGACCCAACACAGCAGAACTCTTGGACCGGTTAAGGAAACGGCTCTGGAAATTAGGTTTGGAATCTTCCTCAGGTGCAGTGACCCGGGAACGGTTCAGGTACTTACTAGAATAGGGATACTTAGACTCAAAATCTTCTTCCTTTTCTTTGGCTTGAGGCTTGGTATCCAGGTAGGATGGACGACGATGACTGGTTATCCCAGAGTCGTTACTGATGCTGCTGGCAGACGAAGCGCCATATCTACTACTACTGGTGCTTCCATTACTGTTATCACTGCCGCTTCCATACCTGCTGCTGCCATACCCTGAATCAGCGGCAGAGGACGAAGCAGGTGGATATGAACTCCTGTCAGCTCCAGTGCTCCTAGATCTAGTACTACCAGCTACATCGCGAGACTGGGCACTCCTCCCCAGCAAGGGCCCAATGTCCGGACGAGAGTACTCTGGAGTTGTCTTTTCCTCCTCCTCCTCCTCGTCATCCTCATCTGATGACTCTTCACTCTCTTCGGACTCGGAATCTTCACTGGTTTCATCATCATCATCTTCATTCCCTGATTCCTTCGAGGCCTCTGCTGAAGGAGTACCGGCTCGGCCTAAAAAACGCGACTGAAAACGAGAACTACTTGGCGCTGAAGATCTGGAAGTGTCTGGTTTGGAAGTCGATGGTTTTGAGAAGCGATTTTTAAGCTCTTCTGTGCTGAAGGCGGCACCTGTGCTTTTCCTGGGTGATGTGGCTCCATCCCCAGACTTGTTGCTGTCAGTGCTGTTGGAGCGAGAAAGACGACGCTCAATGCTGGCTGTGTCAAGAACACGAGGGCTGCGTGTGCCACTTGCACTCTTGTCTTTGTCACCAACAGATGAGTTTGATGATGAACGACTGAAAGGATAAGAGCGCTGTGCCACGCTTGTATCCACGCTAGTCTTGCGAGAAGGTGCGTTACGGCTAGTAGCGCCATTTGATGCTGTGGAGACGCTATCTGTACGGGAGCCACTGAACTCACGACGACGGCTTGATTCGTCCTCACGAGTGACAGAAGAAGCTGGAGAGTGGTTGGCAGAGGATCGAGGGGAGGTGGAGGAACGGTCTACACGGCTCTGGCGCTCATCTTCCCTAATGGACGACACACGTTCACCTGCAGGTTTTGGTGTGGTGGGTGTGGAAGGTGTGGAAGTGCTAACAGTAGGAGACGTAGCTGTTGCTCCAGCAGATGATGATGATGATGATGATTCTGCTGCTTTGTTCTGCTTTTTTATTTTGTCAATCTCGTCCTCGCTAACCTGGCGTGAGGTCTTGCGCTGGACAGGAGTGGTAGGAGGCTTGGGCAAGGTGGGTTGCTGAACAGGTTTGGGTGGTGGCTCCTCCTTCTTCTTGTTCTTCAGTTGGTCTCGCTCCTGGAAGCGCTTCATGACGCGGGGTGAGTCGTAGAGTCGGACGATGCCTGAGAGGGGTCCACGGGAGACGTCTTCGGTGTCGAAGACTCTTTGGCGTTTTGGTCCGTCCTCCTCGGAGAGGCGAACCGCACGGTCCTCGTCCTCTTCTTTGCGCATGAATCTCGAGCGGAACCTGCGCCGCCCAGAGTCAGCCGGGGAATCCTCGTCGTGCCTGTGAGGACAACAGATGAGCAGGGCACAGGTGTGGGGCCGCGACTAGGGGGGAACAAAAGAACAGGTGGAGTCGCTTCAGCAGCTGTTGTGGCCAGAGTCATCATGTGGCCTCCAAGTGATGACACAACACAAGCCAAGCATTCAGTCCACCAGAAAGCAAAGGAGTTGAACTATCACAATATCTTGGACATTACTAAGCGTGGTGTCATGAGGGTACTTAGTTAAAAGAAACATGGACATGAAGCAAATATTGATTTCTGATAATCTCAAGTCTTAAGAGAGAAGAAAAATTACTGATGCACACAAAAGAAAAACTGATTTAAATTTCTGATTATAAAGTAGGGCCTATTATACGTAATTAGTCAATGAGTTTATTGCTAATGTAAGGAATTTAATTAAGATGAGGCATCAGTGTAAGGAAGATCAGTATGTTCAGTATTTGGAATGTAAACAAGTTTAAGAAATGCAAATGAGAACTAAGCACTGGTTGCAAAATAATGTACCGTGGCGTGTAATTAAGTGGTAAGGTAAATAAAGCATAGAAAAATGAAATGAAACCAATTCTGGATAGGACCTGCTCAGTATGTAAGGAAAGATCATACCATGATTATGCATAGGTATGCAAGGAGAGGAGATATGAAAAATGGTGTGAATGTTACAGGAATAGTAATAAGGCTACAGTAGACTAACAGGAAATTTTTTTAAAGACTTAAGATTACCTGATGAATTGTTGTTAGAAAGTTCCCTTCGTAGCAATCACGTATAAAACTCTCAAAATCCATTTCACTGTTTCTGATCAACCATATTCACTTTTAAGAAATAACGTAAAGACCAATAAAAAAAAATCCATACTTTTAGTAATACCTTTACCTTTTAACAAAACTTGCAAACAGCAAAATGTATTCATTCCTCTGACGTTAAAAATATCTGTAAGTATAGATGATTAAGCCTTATACGGCGACTTTGTTTTATTTTTGCCTAACACAGACGACTTTATTCGAAAGAGAAACCTGCCAAAGTCTAAGAGTAATAATTATATTTAACTGAAGCTGACGAGATTATTTCTAGTGAGACGAGACGTTATAATGGCTGGTTCTCTAGGCCAGCTGGGCTGAAAATTATCGATATGATGAATGAAAGATATAAATGATGAGTAAATGGAAGTAAGAGCCATTTCCTAAGAAACTCTGTTGATTGCTTTCCTGTGTTAATGTGCTTTCAATTTCCTGCTTCTTGGTTTTAACCATTCCATTTATGAATGGGAGATTGGGTTAGGGTGATGATGGTGATGTAACGTAGATGATATTGATGTTGGACAACACCTGAAGTAAATAAAAAAATGTAAGTAGATGACAAGGAAAGACTAGTGTTAAATGCTAAACAAGTAAAGAAACCTAAGTAAATAAAAATGTAGACACTAGTAATTCATCAAATGTTGTGTAAAGAAAAATAACAATAAACAAAGTCTGTTGTGTGAGTAAGCTAAGAGGAATAAAGCAGGGAGATTAGTCAGCTGATTAGCACGGCAGGTAAGCAACACGGTTAGGAGGTGGTCAGTGTTACCCCCTTCAGTACGATCACTGTATAATTTTATTCTTGTCACCGACCGGTGATTTTATTCAACACTGGGGAACTTTCTTCTATTGCGAGATTTAGAAACAATTTCTAATAAGCCCTTCAGTAAACTGAAGTAATTTAAAATGTTATTCATGGTGATGATAGGTGATTTTATTTATTTTACTAGAGTCTTCTCCTAGTGAAAAGGTTGGAAACAATTTCCATTAGCGCCTTCAGTACAAAAGATATATTTCACTATGTTCCTACTATCACCAGATAATTTGATTTAGTTGACAGCAGACCTTCAGTGATGAGGAGGCTATGACCAATATCCATTAACCCCTTCGTTGCAGTTTTCCTTCTATATTTCTTTGTAACAACCATTTTAATACTTCATTCAGTTTACGTGAAAGCTTCGTAGTGAAGGGAATGAGTGTTGTAGCGTGACGTGACAGAAACCCAGGGTGCCGGGGGAGGTGCGGGAAGCCAGCGGGGAACGGAATCTTAACACGACACAGAGGCACTTCAAACACCGTAGTGGCAACAGTAAATAGTATCTGGTTCCTCTCTAAACATAAAGCTACATTCCTCTACTTTACAATGACTCCAGATACGCAATAACTATTTTACGGTTCAACATATAGTCCGTCTCACATTCTCAGGTGCTCAACCCACTCTGAAGTGTCACCTGCAGTCTAATAAAACAGGTGCTTTGATATTCATGTTTACTGTACATCCTTGGTCATTTAAACAGTATATGTAATACTGTGTTGTGGCATGAGGACAGTAAAGATAAATAATAATGGTAGGCAAAGTGGAGTGAACTGTAAGGTGATACGAAAAAAATGTTGCTAAAGTGATAAGTATCGAGTCACATGTGACGCAAATAATAAGTTGAAATTTACGAGGTGTTATAATATGGAACAGACCAAGGATGCTCAGTAAGAACTATCATTCTGTCACACTTCCTAAGAGGGCTGAGCAGTGTGGAGGGGTGGGAGTGAAGAGGAAGGAAGGAAGAAAGAGGGCGAGTTGAGTAAGTGCAAGTTAGTGGAAGGACAAGGAAGACAGGTTTGGTGGGGGGGGGACCAGGTCAGAGAAGGTGAGACCGACTATACCTCTCAACGTTCCTCTCCCCGAAGCGTCTGCGCATGAGCGGCGAAGTCCTGCCTGAGTAGCCGTAGCCGTCCTCCTGGTCCCTGAACTGAGCTGCTAGGCGGTGGTCGCTCTTGCTCTTCATGAGGCCCGAACTCATGGTCGGCATGGCGTACCCGTCGTTCATCTTGTTGGACGGATGGAAGGACAGCTCACCCAGGGTATTTAAGCTCGTTGCTATCTGTGGCACGGATAAGGGCTTGCTTTAGTGGTTTTACTTCCTTCTCTCTATCTGTCTACCGCACCTCCCTTTGTTATAACCCATTCAAATATTTCAGCAGCCGTACCTTGTTGAGATCGTCAGGTGGGTTGAAGCGGGCCCTCCTGCTGTAGTCGCCGGCCTCGTAGTCGAAGCTCCTGATAAACTCCATGGTTTTGAGGAAGATGTCCTTGGTGTCCATCAGCTCGACGTCATCCCAGGGCGTGTTGTCATCCATGTGCTTCTCCGCCAACTCTATGTTGGAGGAGATGTTGGACACCTCCTGGTCTAGGCTCTCCTTCAGCATGATCAGGTTCCTCAGCTCACTGTTGTAGTAGTTTTCAACCTGAGCATGGGGGAGAAGAATGTTAAAAACCATGAGTGAAGATAGAAAAAAATGAAAATGGTTAATATTAATACATGTGTTGATACGTCCCAAACATCTTATTTTAATTTATTTTTGTTGCCAGCAAATGATTCTAATCAGTTTAGGGAAGATCTTCCGTATTAAAAGGAAGGCTATCATTAGCTGAGTAAAATCATCTGCGGATGAAAGGAATAAAACATAACAGATATCCTCGGCCTGCAGAGGTTACAGTGATGGCATGCTTGTACCTTCTGCATACCTGTATATATGCATAATACATAAGACGTTCAGTACATAAACCAAGTAAGACGGCTTAAAAGTGTCATATCAGAACCAAAAGTAACATTTCTCACCTCCGCCTTTAGGAAGTCACATCTGTCTCGTACGGACTTCTGGAGGCGTTTTGAGATGTTTTCTATTTCCTCTGAGACGCTGCCGGTATTCTGCTTGAGGGACACTATGTTGCGTTCCACTGTGGACAGCTGGTCATTGAGGCGGTGGGCCGCACGCTTCACCTGGGTACGGTTTATGGGGGTTAAAAGGAGAACATATCCATTACATATCACTACAGCTTAGCTGACTCTGAAACAGGTACAACTTCAGAAACAATATCAAGCAATAAAAACAAATTAAATTTGCAACTGAATATAACATGGGCTACAGTGTTATATGCACTACATATTGAGAAATATTGTATATTCCCTACAGGAAAGAAAAACGAAGATTAACAGCGCTCGTTGTGAAATCATCAGTCACCTGGCTAACGATATTTTTGGTAGGCACTGCACAGTTGCGGACATAAATATGGAGCGATATTTATGTCCACAACTGTGCAGTCGAGCAACTCTGGAAAAACAATGTATTCTGATAATTTTGTAATGCTCTGCAGTACTAAGTTTCGAAAATCATTGCTCACTGGATCGTTATTTATCGTAATGAAGTGTATTGGTATTTATGTCGGCGGCAGTACTTCCCTCCCTGGCCTTACCTGGTTGTTGATGCGGCCAATCTCACGCTTGAGGATGTCGGTGTGGGCCGCCTTGCAGTCCTCGCAGATCTTCTTTTCACAGTGGGCACACACAGACAGATAGTTCTTCTCGTTGCATACATTGCATCTCTCCATGTACTGACCTGCAGGGAGAGATGCTCATCTGGTAGCAACGAGTACTTTTAATAGTAATATCATTGCTTCTAGTGTCAGGATGACGATGTTGATAAAAAAAGTTCCGTATATGAGGTTATGCTTCTCCCACTACAACAAACGCAAGAGGGATGCATGCGTTCTATCTATGAAAAGTTGTAATTTGAATTTAGAGTGCCGGTAAATATGTGTGTGCATAGTTCTAACCTGACAAGAACAGTTTCATCAATGACTTTATTCCCGTGAGTTTAGGAGGCTTTTTAACACCTCTTTCTTTGCAGTTCTTCTTTTGTGCTACAGCTTTTTATTAGCATTACAGAGTGCATAATTAACATACAGGAAAATATGAATATGCCTTATGCAGAAATAAACTGGGAAGGAGGAGGTGCCAGCAAACTACGTTGATGAGAGAATACGGACCCACGCGTTCCTTGCAACAAAACCCCAAAATAAGTTACACGAAGAAGCCTTAAGCCATGAGCCTAACCTGTGTGTGGGTCTGGAGTCTCGCCCGTGATCTCTATGTGGGCCTCGAGGAACCGCTGGAGGGTGACGTTGGAGGGGAAGCCCTGGACGCCATTGTAGGGGATGCGGTGCTCGGCGCGACACTCCGGGCACTTCACCTGGAGGAGGGGATGGGGGAGAGTGTGAAGATAGATTCACCCTTCACCTGCCATGGGCTCACTTAATGCAGACTGCTATGTTCAGGAAAGGAAAATTTGATCATTCCAAAACTAACACTCCTTTGTCTACTAGAATATCTTTCTGATGAAAAACAGTTTGTGAAATGAAGCACCCACAGAAAGAGAAAGGGTTAAGTGGGATTGAGGTTCACTGTGTAGTCATGGTTAACGTTATCAGTGCAGTTTTATTATTCTCTTCTGTACGACGACTACGATAAAGTCTTTTATAGGCTACTTTCTTCTTCCCACTGAGCTTACGGAAGACGCTTCGTTGTGAAGGGGTATTAGGACTGGTCATGTCGATAATTACGGCCTATTGTTAATCTTCAGGCAAGGTTTACTGTCCATCTATACTACTACCGGTGATTTAAAAAGATTATCAAGTAGATACAGTCTCCCCCAAATACGAATATTCACAGATATTCATGAAACTGAATAGGTAGGGTCAGTGTACAAAATATAGAGCTCTAACTGCATGCACGAGGTTCCACAGAGGTTTGAAGTCCGTACTGTGACGCGGTTCGCTAGAATGATTAGCGAAATACAATGTCATTTTCATTAGTGGAGGCTCTATGCGCCGTCTGTGACAAAGAATTTTTCACACAAGGATTCGTGCTGCTTGAGTCTAGTGGTTGCGCAATCAGCTGAGGATATCTTGAACGTTTGGTGATTTAGTGATTTACGGGAACCAGTCGAGGTGCCAGTCATGTGCTACGCGTAGGTTTTATGGTCGCCACTAGAAACCCTCCCAAGGCTGAGGGTTGATTAATGCAAGGATCGACTTCAAGATAGAACCTGTAAACACTGCTCTGGGAGACTGATATAAAATAGTGGGCTTAATGTAGCTATTTAAAGTCGTATCTTCTTTCAAATGTTCTCATTCTTCTCTGCTGAGCTTTTATGTGGAGTTTTACAGGATACCCTTCCCTACAGTCATATGTGTTAATATATGCTTCGAAATGATATCTTGGAATGGTTTTGAATACAGAGTTCATGGGATTTGAGCAATAAAATGCCAGATGGAGTAATATAATAAAAATACATTTAAACAATTAAAAAGACGTGAAAGGGTATCATGTGTCATACGATTAATTCCTATACCTCAGATGCAAATAGCTATTCTATGACTGCTTTGCGTGGAGTGAGTTGAACATTGTGTTACCTGTCGCCGAACATAGTCGACGAGGCCCTCCATACAGGGCTCCATGCAGACGGAGTGCTGGCATGGTAGCAGTTTAGGGTTGCGGAAGCGGTCCAGGCAGATGCAGCAGGTCAGGAGCTGCTCCAATTGGTGCGCCATCCTGCCTCAGGTGGCTCCTGTGGGAAGAACAAGTTAGGGTAATTAAAGAAAATTACGTTTACTGATTATCACCACTGTTAGCATCAGCACAGTAACATTCTGGATTAAGTTCACTGACCATCACTATCACTGATATTAGTACGGTTTCGTTTCCCGACCTGTCTAATTCTTATTCTTTGCAGTTGGTGTGGATAGCAAATAATCTAGTCACTCGTTCAGCCATAATACTGAACCTGTCTGCCACACGGAAAACCGCTTGTGACAAACAAAAGCAACGCTCATGACATTAAACAAAGATGGCGCTTATGACATTAGATAAAAATGTGAAAAGAGAGCTCAACTACATAAAGGTCTGGCAAAATAACAGACAGAGGAACATCAAACACCTCAGTGGGGGACCAAAAACAAGACGTGTAATATGCGACGCCGCGCAGCAGCTCAGTGTTTGGCTGATGGATAAACTCAGGTTGCCATTGGTCAGCCACGCACGCATCACCTTATACCGCCATACCCGGGGCGCGTCTCGTTTCACAGTCCGTCTTAACCACGAGAGTTGGTGACGTATTTCTGGCTCGTTTTTGGTGCCTCCAGACGATCTTTGCGCAACTTGGGAAGGATTGTTATTAGTGAAAGGGTTGATTAACTCTTTCCAACACCTCCAGTTCGAAAATTCTCTCCTAAGCTGAGTAAAATCGTCTACGTGTGAGACTAAACCAGAGGAAATGCGTCATCGGAGTGAAGAGACCAACACTGAGGGTCGTATTATCGTTGGCACTGGAGGTTTCTTAACATCTGTGTGTTTGCAATTTATTTTGCTTATTGTATTTTAATATTCTCTTACCTGCCATATTTTTAGTATCAATAGTTTGCCTAAATAATATGCCAAAGGATAAAAAGGTGTAATATGTAGGCTAGAAATAAATCGCTAAGCATGAGGCGTTACCAAGGCTCATATATGCCACCATAAATAAGATCCCAAGCAGAACACCAAAGTCGAAGAACACAAGGACGATCAGTTTTTAAGATTCCCGCAAGACACAGCATGGTGGAAATGATGAGAGAGAGAGAGAGAGAGAGAGAGAGAGAGAGAGAGAGAGATCAGTTCCAACAATATTCACCAAGGCAACGAGGACAACGAATCAAGATTTCCCCTAAAACATAACGTTAAAGGAGAGAGAGAGAGAGAGAGAGAGAGAGAGAGAGGGAG
>JAGKTI010006836.1:0-21124 GCA_018397915.1 Birgus latro | reverse complement strand
CCGGATGGATTTATTTAGCATTTCATCTTGGAGTGGTTAGAAATAGCCCCTCCCTCCCTCTCTCTCCCTCTTCTCAGCAAGAATAATTGAAAACGTCTCTCTCTCTCTCTCTCTCTCTCTCTCTCTCTCGTGGACAAAGAACAGACGAAGAAAAACCACGGCGCAGTCTCACTACCCAGTCACCCTTCTTTGTTACGAGGGGATGCTTAATGCCCCTTTCTTCTAGAACTTTTGGCAAGTCTAGTGATGTAAATAACAATCGTGGAATCCAATAAAGAAGCAGAAAAACAAGAAACATTTTACAGTATATTTAAATTTTGAGGTCACGTAATCAGAGTATTTGAAGACGACTGTTATTGGAATACACTGAGAATATAATACTGAAAATATTCATATAAACTAGAGTATATGAGAGTATACAATATATTTTTTTTTTAATGAACATTAGAGGGGATAGATGAAAACCTGAAACTGCGCAATCAATTACTATTTAAAAAGTCAATCAAAGAGCGCAGCATCCAGAGAGCAATCTTTTGTAAAAATTTTGAGCATCATCGTAATATGTTATAATATTCATGACCAAGTACAGGCGTAACGAATTTGACTTATTAATGCATTAGCTGAGTATTCACTGTATTACCATTCAGTTCAAGCATTTTAGATATTGAGTTAATTGTACTGAATTGCGAGAGGATTCGGAGACAGGAGGAAGGGAAAAGAACATCTGGGTTCAGGTTCGGTTCATCCTGGTGAGAAAATGAGGCGCCAAGGAAGTGTCGCCAAGAATACTCTGCCGGGTGCTGCTCTCTCTCTCTCTCTCTCTCTCTCTCTCTCTCTCTCTCTCTCTCTCTCTCTCTCTTCACTTATTCGTTCAACTGCTGTCGCTGTTGTATTCGTCTTCGTCCATGTCATCATATCTCCTCTTCATTCCACATACACGTTCTACCTTCATTCGTTCCTCCTCCTTCATTCCAACTGCTTTACGGTTTCCTCCCTTTTCCTTCTCTAGTTCTTTCATTCTTCTTTCCTCTCCTTTCACATCTTTTATTTCCCTTTCTTCTCTTTTCTTCACATGTCTTGGCTTCCTTCATCTCTTGCTTCATTCGCCGTTATCTTATATCGCTTCCTTTATCTCGTTTCATTCGTTTTCTTGCCCTTATTCCTCATCCCATTTCCTCACCATCTTTTTCAGCTTCTGTTCTCATTTATCACTCTTTCTCGCCTTTTTTTATTTGTTAAATTCCCCCTTCTTCACTGACAGCGCTTCCTTCCTGTTTTGTCCACATTCATCATGCTTCTCTCTCTCTCTCTCTCTCTTTGTTCCGCAAGGTCTTGTTCCACTTTCATCTGTCCTTTCTTCTCCCCCCACTTGCTCTCCTCTCTCTCTCTCTCTCTCAAATAATGTACCTTTAAATACTTCCTTCTTTACACACCATCCACTTCCTTGCCAATGCAGCCGGCGTCCTCTATATTCATTCCCTCATTCCTCCTTCCTCTCTCTCTCTCTCTCCATACTTACCTACACCCTCCCTCTATCTGTCTCCCCCTCACACATTCATTCACACCTTCCCTACTCAATCTCTCTCACTCTCCTTTATTACTCCGTTTCTGTCGCTTTTTATTTACAGCTTTCATTCTTTCATCCTCTCCCCTCCCCATTTCTCTCTCTCCTCTTTTGCTACAACTTCCCTTTATCTGTCTCCCTCTTACCTACTCACTCAAACCAGTCTCCCTCAGCTTTATTTCTTTCTTTTATCCTGCCCCTGCTTGCCCATACTTTTCTCATTCTCGTATTCACCCCTCCCTACTTTTCTCCCTTTTCGTTTTCTTACCCTCCTCCCTTCTCCCTTCCTCACTAAATCTACCGCTTTCCCCATTTTCCCTTCTTCTTGCACTCCCCCCTTCTTGCAGTCAGCACTCTACTGCCTCTTTCATCCCCCGTGCCTCTCTTTCTCTCTCTGCAAACCCTCATTAAGTTCCCTCTTTCCATTCTATCTCAACATTCCACCACATTTGCCTGCTTCTGCTGCCACTCACTTTCCCCCTAATGTTACTTCCGCCCCCCAACCCTCCTTTCTTACTGCACTTCCCTTCTCACTACCCTCCTTCCCCTCTCACCCCTCCTCTTCTCCTTCCCCCCTCTCACCCCTCCCTTCCCCCCACTTCCCCTTAAGTTCGCCAGGCTCCCCTAGATTTGATTAATACACTGTAGCGACGGGAAGGCGTTTGTGCACTGAGAATAACTTTGCTGGCATTACGACTCTTCATTCCCTCTGTGTGTGTGTGTGTGTGTGTGTGTGTGTGTATGTATGTTGACTGACATTAAGTATATACCTGTCTACCAAAATAAGTTCCTTCAAATGAGACGAGAATTACTAGCCTTCTTTTTGTGCGAGACAAATATACTTCAACGTTAATGACTGCGTAGTGGCCAACGTCTCTCTTAACTCTGAACTTTCCTTTGTCATACTTTAACGCCGTGGTGAACTTCATATTGATGTGCTGATACTTTAAGAACGCTAGGAAACGGTAGATATCTGGTACGTAAATAGTGAACGATTAAACAATTTTGCTAGTTAATTATCTTTCCCTGATCGAAGAAATAAGCAGGCAGGTCCCGATTTAAAATATAACTTGAGGGAATTTAAAGCCTTCCATTCGTGAAGTCTTAGTACAATTTTTATATATAACAAAACAGAAAAATGTTGTACGGTAATCTAATGTTGCTTCACGATTTTCTTCCTTACTGCCTTCAGCTGAGGTGCTTTTTGTCCTACCCGGCTCGTCAGCAAAATCTGAACAGATATCGGGAAGGAGAGGCGAAGTGTTGGTCGGCCTCCAAGATCAGCACGAGTATCAGGACAGTCAACCGCTGCAACAACACCGAGTCTGCAGCAAAAACATTTCTGCCGGGGACCGTATATATATAGAGTCTTCTCCAAAAATTTAACAGCATCCGCGGCTCTTTGTGGGTAAGGCTTCCTAGAACTTGTGGGCGAGGATTGCTTCACCATTATTTAAAGATAGCCAGATTATGTGCCTAGTAAAATACACTTCTTTCACTATTATTTAAGGGTAGCCCAAGATGTGTCCAATAAAATATGCTCATACTATTAACTGAAGATAGCTAGATGATGTGTCCTATAGCACACATTTTCTTTACCATTATTTAAAGACAGCCATGATGTTTCCAATAAAATACACTTCAGGTGCACTGTAGACAAACACACGATAAAAGTAATGTATATACTTGATAGGAGGCAAATTTCATCTGGCTCTCTACGGCGGCCGTGTAGCACCCGTCTGGCAGCAAACTTTCATTCCTTTTCTGTCCAGTTCGCTACGGCAAGAATTAATTGATTCTCCCAATCCTTCACGTATGCAACAGGTCAGCTTTGAAACTGTCTTCCTTTGTCTGTATTCCCTTGTGCTTGTGATCTCCAGTCTTTTATACGGAATATATCCCGGCATCTTGAAATGAACGGATCTTGAATTTGGCCTCCAGATATTTATTTATATATTTATTTTTTCTTTGAGGGAGCAATCTTACGTGCTTCTAGTGTTAGGTTCTCTCTCCCATGCAATAATTAAAGTTTCTCGGGAGTTCTTGTTCTAATTACCTTTGCATTCAACCACATTTTGTAGTGAATAATAATGGTCACTTGTTATACTGTTCCCCTGTTCCCGGGATTTCTGATGAAAAGTTACAGTTCGAATGCTACGGAGAATTTTGCTAATGAGCACAAATATTTTCAAGACAGCCGAGGTCAATGGGATATCGAGGCGAAGGTTTTGGGCGTCACTCCTTAAGCACTGACAACCTCGTGTCCAACTTCTGGCCCACTGACTACACTGAGGGACGAGCTTTTTTTTGGGGGGGGGGACTGAACCAGTGAGAAGATAAGTGTATATAAACAAAAATGTCCTCTGCCAACCAGGGAACATCCACATAAAGAGAAAACTCTTGGAAAAGGAATATGTACTCCTCAGCACAACAGTGAACTCAAAAAGCTACTTCCACCTGAACTGGACATAAATTTTTAAGAAGCAAAATTGGCAGGTAATAGTGAATGATTAATAAAGAAAATATATCATAAACATCTCTCCCTTCTGTCGGCTGCTACTGAGCTGTGGGTTACATCAGAGGCACAGGGGGAACTAAGAATTCATTTAGCAACTTACGAACTCAACATGATCTCGTTCTCATGACGCCATTACTTTCTGCTGCAGTGGTCGATGGGGGGGGGGGCAGGGGGCGTGGAGGGACCTTCGGGATAACCAAAGAGGGAGTAGGGGAGGGAAGAGGAAGGATTCTCAAGTAGTAAGTGATGCAAGAGGGTGGGGGTGGGGAGGTAGGTCAGTGAAGAGGGGTTTATAACACTAATATTCTAAAGGTGAAACTTGAATTCCAGCTTGGGACTGAGTTGGAGGGGAAAGTGTGCAACTCGGAGATAACGTATTTTCAGCAAATTACAACAATTAAAAAGGGAGAACACGAAGCACAGTTTGGCAGATAATGAAGAAAAGTTTGGCAGATAATACCATACATTCTGATCATATGTGATTTCAAGGATGAGATAATGCATCATGTAACAACAAATTTGAGTCAAGCTTAACATTTCTAGTCGGTTGACGTTGATTTTATTCATGCTACATAGACTATTTATTGGACCAAGATAATATATTTCATAGTGAATGGATATAATCTGTTGTGGTACAGGGGTGATGAACGCTCGGTGTGCGGTGGTGTGGTGAGTGAGGCGTGACTAAGACTTTGGCACCCCCTCACCTGCCCCTACGCACACACACCAAAATAAGCCTGGAAATACCTGTACGTTTATAAGTGCTGGCAGGGGCACAGGTCCAGGTAAATACCGCGGGGGCTGAGCCAGGCCAGGGGGGTCGCTGCCTCAAAAATGTCTGATCATCTTAGCCTTCTGAATCAAGTGACATTCTGTTAGTTTATGCTTGCTACCTCCAGACGTTTTTATTTAAGTTAGGAATACTCCCAGCAGTGAAGAGAATAATGAAGGTTTTATTTAACTCCCCCAATTCGAAAAAGCGCATCCTAAGCTGGATTCGGTCGTCAAAAGCTGGCAAGAATTAAATGAATATAACGTACTCTGACTAAAGAGGTTAAGCTGAGGCATAATATGATCGAAGACAATAAAATAAAGTCGCAATCTGCCAGTATCTTCATTTCAACCATGAATATATAGTGTTTCATACATCAACAAACACTTTCATAAAGTAAGCACATAATAAACAAACAACACTAGTACAAGAAACAACAATCCAAAATATAAGAGAGGGGTGAAAAGAAGGGAAGGAGGGAAGGATGGTACATGTTCGTCTTGGACCAAAAAGGGCAGCCAGGTGATGCCAGTTCGGTGTGGCTTCGGTATCCTTTCCTCAGGACTTAAGTACGCCAGTAATGTCAACAGGAAGCTGGCCAGTATGTACAGCCAGGGACATTACTTCGCCGACCAACCCCTGCCAGTGTTGTGTCCTGCTTTCCATATTTCTCATTCCATTCTAAGCGTCGTAGAGTATCCTTTCTCCCCTTGTTCCGTTACTATGTGCTTCTTATTGCTATCGCATTGACACAGTTCGTGAAACACCTTCCATCGCCACAACCAGCTTGGAAGTGTCGGAGAATTTTTGATCGTTAGAGCAGTCAGGTCAGGTGTTCCACTGCTTCTGCTTCTCACCGCCCTCAGCTGGCGAACGTTCCTTACCTGAGAAAGGCTTTATATGTTTCCCTGTCAATGCGTCAACGAGATAAGTAAAGACATGCTCTAAGTGTGAAGCAGAAACAGTGAAATATCGAGAAATTATGTCCCTGACTGCACTAACAAGGGGTAACTCTGCCGTCACGTCTGCAGAACTCTTAAGATTTTTTTAATATAGTTAACTCGGTCAAACTGTCTGTCTTAATGACCGTTGTGCAATCGATGGGAAAATATGTCTTCTTCAATCAGCACTAGTTTCATTTGTTGCATGGTTATGAATAATGAATTACTACCAAGCGCTGTATCAGCCAACAAGAATCAAAGTCTTGGATAACATGGGAAGACACTTTTAACTTTTACTCTTTATCAACAGCAGACGATTAAAAACAGACAGTGAGATGCGTCGTCTATACAACATGCCTCCATGTGACAAGGACTTCAACGATCCAGACAAAAACCAGCGCAACATGAACAGGACAGGATTTATTAGCTATTAAGTTTACAATCACATGACTAACTGGGATCAGATAATGGGATAATGGTGGTATTAGATCTTCATAGATATTATTAAACATTGTTCTCGTCCAATCACTAAATAGCAAAATCATAATGCTATTTTCGTCTCTTCTGTAGGTTTTCCTTTTGGAGGGGAATTGTGCTAGATTTAACAGCACCAGATTTAGTGACGTTAGTATAGATTTCTAACTGTGCAAGTCTACCATATCTTAGGTGAAGAGAAAGGCTTAGAAAATGATGTAACCTCGACAACATTTACTGCAATGCAAAGCTAGGCACGGTAGATCTTTCCATAATAAACACTCGTTTTAAAAGTGCGCTGAGTGAACTGGAAATACAATAATCTATAACTAACTTTCCTGTCTTGAATATCAGGTCAGCTTGCTCCAACCTTCCATACATACCGGCAACTAATAATACTTCGATCTTACCAAGTTAAAATGATATTCAGTCTTATTTTTAATTATCTCAATATTACTATACAGGTAATCTAATGTGGTCCATGAAACATTTTACGTGTTACTTACTGTCAAGAATCTCAAGCACCATAATTAAGGTGGAAATACACAAGTGGTAGATTTAACAGACGATGGTCACCTGTAGCCTTACTGGGTTGATCAGCTGTTAGAAGTAAATAAGTGCATTCGTTCAATTTTCGTGCATTTTCGCTCCACACAGTTTATAAAAACGAAGACTTCGTTATTTTTATTATTATTATTATTTTTTTTTTGTCTTCTCCACCAGTGAACGGGGATTCGTTGGTAATATTATGAACATCTTTACTACCATGATGCCTTTATACTGTAATCCTGATAGAGACATTTTGTTCAGCTTAAGAAGTGTGCCACTGTACTGAAGGAACTAATGACAACTACATCGAACTCCTCTGTTTGTAAAATCTCTCCTATGCTGAATAAAAATCGTCACGAGATATGAAGAACTGAAGATGAGAGACGTAATCATACTGTAGGATTTAAACAACAGATCAAGGCAAGCAATATATATGCCATTTTTACAACACTTGAGGGCATCCTGCATTTGGTATGGACAATTTTCATTAAGGCCCAACCGGTCGAATGTGAAATAGTATGGCATGTAGGAGGACTTCTGGGCCTCAGGGAATAAGCTATCTGGTCTATGAACGAGACGGATATGGAGGAGAAAAAATTTAATTTTCCAGTATTCCATGTAGCCCAACTCTCTTTTCTCATATCGAGTGTTTCATTGACCCTTTCAGTGTGATGTCTTCTGTTGTTTACTTTTGCTATATCCAGATGATTTCATTCAGCTGAGGAGAGACTTGAAAGGGTTAGATATAATAATCATTAACTGCTTCAGTACTCGGGTACTCTTTTGATCTGCATGAAATCGTCTGGTATCAGCAACAGTGCAATAATATTGACTTTCTCGGCTGAAGGAGTTAATGACGTCAAAAGTGGGAGTTGCCAGAGCTTTCACTTCCAGTTCTAACCTCGCCTTTACAATGTCGTATTATTTCTATTCCTGTTAACGTCCAGTGATTAATTTCATCTTAGAGTGGGCTTTTCGAAATGCAAGCTATAGACTTTCAGAAACTCCTTCACCGCGAGAGGTCATTCCTAAGGTAAATTATCTTGTCTGGTGATGATAGCCTGACCGCAGTAAAGAAGTGGTCATTATGGATACTGTTGTTGTGGTTCCAGGGTCATCTGAACGTGAACTCACTGGACTGCAGGCTGAAGTTAACCCTCTCCTGCAGTTCACTATCCTCCTTTCAGTGGATAGGGATGGAGCTAAAGGATGTCTGTATAAAGGGGCAGGGGAGCCATTCAATTAAATTGGTACCGCCAAGTGAAGGTGTCCCTCTCCAGCACCGGTCTTCGTGGTGAAAGGGTTAAGTTTTCAACACGATGGCGTCTTTATACTTCATTCCTGCTATTTCCAGATGGTTTTATTCAGCTTAGGAGTCCTCTGCTAGTGGATGCGTTAATGAAGGTTGTCTTCAGTCCCTCAAAATTAAAAGAAAAAAAAACTATGCTGCATATATTCTTCAGCAAAAAAAAAAAAAAAAAAAAAAAAAACGTTCTCCGGCGAAAAAAGTTAGAATTATGGCCATAAGCCCAGTCCACTCGTTGCCAGTCATTCCCAACTAATCCCTTCAGGCCGAGTACGTCTTCATTGCTCTTTGCTGCTGCCACCTGGTGATAAGATTTACCACCGAGGAGATCTTTCAGGGAGGAATTCACCTCCTTCATAAAACGTTAATCAAGGGCGTATTTTCATTTACGACTTATTTTGCATTTTATTTATGCGTCTGACTCTGGGCATAGACTTGATAATCCGTTTACTGAGACTCAGCAATCCTTCTTTGGTCCACACACCGTTACATATCACCACTTTGGCACGAATATCCAACCTCCACATTGGATACATGCTAAAGTTGTGTCTTTCAAGATTAATGTAATACTACTAATGAGGGTGTTTTTATGACGTCGGTGGGTGTTGTGGAAGATTAGTAAAGACTGTTTTAACGGGATTCAGATCATTAGTCTGTTCCCTTCTTTAGCTTGGAATCAAACTCGCTTCCATTCACTTACCGCCTGACCATCACCTCCACCTAAATAGCCTTCTGTATATAACTGATGGTGTTTGTGCCAATATTAGCGTCTTATATCAGCTCATTCTTGCCACCTTCTAGCGATCCTAACGTGGGAAAGGTCTCTCTCACTGAAGGGGCTAACGAAGGCTATATCTCTGCTCCTCCAGTTCGAAGTCTCCCTTAACTAACTCTACATGTTTGGAGACAGCAGGAATAAAAAGGGTAAGACGCCCTCATGTTCAGCAGGTTAAACACAAAATTATAAATCAAGGTAATACCGAGGCGAAACAGTCAAGATTAATTGTTAAAGAAGAGGTGCCGTGATAGAGCAATGAGAAAACGTCTTTAACCCATTCAGCACCAGGAGGTACTTTCTACTTTACTACTATCTCCACATTAGTTTATTCAGCTTCGGAGAGACTTTTCGAATAGGAAGGGCTGGATCTACCCTCCATAAACCCCTTCATTACGAGGGAGTCTTCTGAGTATAATAAAATAATATGTTGTGGGCTAGAACAAAATGAAAAAAAATCACACTGAAGGGTTTACAGCATCACCCTCACCAAAGGCACTGCCACTGAACAACTATTATCGTCACCATAACCACCACAGCACTAGGAAAGATTGTGGATCTGCCGTAACATGTACTAGATTAATTCAGGTCACGGACGGATGAGTAGCTCTCAGTTTTTCAGCGAGATCAACTGGAAATCTTGTAAACACTGACGATCGTTCACAGGATGCAGCATCAGGCAGCATGTAAATAGCCTTAAAGCTTGTGAGAGTGAATATTTGTAGGTTAAAGTCTTAGTACAATGTGCAAAGTCCTCCATATGTGAAATGCTTTCCTAGTCAGGGAAAAAAAAGTGAAGATACTGTAATTGTTTGTCATCTTTAAAAACCGTAAATTTATTTTGATTACTCCAATATGTTTGTGAAACTCATATGTGAAGACTCTCCTCAGTCTTTTGATCCGACCATTCTTTGTTGGTGGCTTTGATCCTGAAGGACAGTGTGACCAAGTTACTTAAGCAAGGTATGTTAAGGGGGAGTAATGGTTCTCGCGGAGGGCACTCTAACAGGACATGCAAAATGTCGGATCATGGACATACCGGATAGGCAGCAAGATTTAGCTGAGATGATAAGATCTGCCAAGATGAAACAGTTGATAGTCTTACCAGACCAGAATCTGCTGATCTAGAACATTTTTCTTTTCACAGTATTAAACTGACCTGAGGCAGTGGTGGCGATGAGAGCAATGCTGAGGGCACAGAGACAGAGCTGTAAGAATGATTAGCGAAACAACAAAACTTACACCAACGTGAGGATTACACAGTTCACTGGTGGAAGGCCAAGGTAATCACACGCCCTACAACACCGTGAATGTATTTTGCCTGGTTTTATATACGGTATTTTTTCCTTTGCAAATTCAGACATACTCGCATGGAGGCACGAACTGAGTGTTTACTACACGAGAGGAATGGCTGAACAAGGCGCCACAAGACTGAGCACTGTAGAAGGCGAACTGCACAACTGAGGCAAACTGAGCTAGAGACACTGAGTGTAGTGCGAGGCAGCGTGGCCTTCAGCGTCTGCCGGCCGGCCACGACCACCTCGGCAGCAAGGATACCTGCCTGGCGCCGTGGCTCCTGGTGCTAGCGGACGCCCGGTCCCGCGCCCGGCGGGAACGGCGGGACGGCAGGAGGTGTGGCGCTAGTCTGCAGTGGAGGGGTATCGCAGGGTCTATTCTGGACGGAGGAGGGGACGGGAGGGCGCAGACGCCGGCGTGGCAGCCGGTTGGGCTTCACCACCGCTGCTTCTCACTAACCTTGTCGTGTACGGACACAGAAGCCACCTGGTTTTGTATTATGCTATCTGGACTGCCTGATGGTGGGGAGGGCGAGGGCCATTGTAGCTGGCCAGGCACAAGGTGGTGAGGTACCGGCACGACCACTGACGGCCGCTGCGGGACGACTGCCGGTGTGGCGCCTCGAGTCGTTGTGAGGGAGCGCCGTGCCTCCCTCACCGGGGTTAGTGGGTTGCCGGGGGTATTTTTAGTGCCCCCCGCGTCACCCCTACCCACAGAGCCCGTCTACCCCCACCCCTGCCCTTACCCTCATTCCCTGCCCTGCCCTCACCCATAACCTCCCCCAACCCACACTCCTGCCCCTGTCCCTGCCCGAACCCCCGCCTCTGCCCTTCCTCCCCCGTCCCGAGCCGCGCCTGGCGTCTCCTAGCACATCCCCGCCATGCCACCCCGCCCCCACTGTGGTGTCCGGGTCAGCCACGTCACCGTCACGTCACCCTACCACGTCACAGTCTGCCGCCACTCGCAAATAGACCTGGGAATATACCACTCAGGCCTCGGGTGTGCCTGCCAGTCCAAACTCCAGGAATGGTAAAGCTCTAGTTTGGGAGCATTACCGGAAGTGCACATTTAGTCCCTTTCAACCTTTCAAGGACCATCGACCTTTAGATGTTTGCTTTGCAGAAACTCAGTGTACTCTGGTCTAATTTAATCTAACCTAACCTAATCTAAATTATGTGACGTACATTTTCCTGGAGAGGGGAGGGGGCGGGCGTGAGTAGGTCTCCGTCTTGATCAAAACAAACTCTGCTCTTACGTCAACATGTATGGTCGGTGGAAATTGTATGAGAAAACGTTATAAACAGGAAACAGTATTTGCACAGGAATAAAAGAATGAGAAAAATATACAGAAAAATATAGTAAACTCAGCAGTAAAACTCCTTCTGGTGATTCCCCCAAAGTGAAATTTTATCCCAGGAAGTAATGTTCTCCACCACACAGGATTGCTAAGAGATCGGTCATCGGGATATGTGGCAACTGTGGTAACATGCAGTCAGAAAAATAGCTTCCCTCAACATTACAATATTGATGTCCAAGATATCATGTCGGAAGCTTGCCTTACCATCACTACATTCAGCTTCTGTGGAGTTTATGTTGATTCACCTCAGAGACATAAACATTAATATTATGTTTCTATTCCCTGGCACCCAGTTCAAGAGTACATCTATGGCAAGGTGCTAAAAAAATTTCCAAGTTTCCCTATCGAAAGTCAGAAAGTTCTAAATTATTACCTCTGACAAACTCATGGTCACATCTGAACGGCTCGGTAAAAAAAAGTAAACGAAAAAAGAGATAAATATATAAAAATAAAAGATAATAAAATCACTGAAGCTAATTCTCTGACAACTACTGAAAACTACTCCATTTCATTCTCTGCACCGCCAGTCGTCTTTATTCAGCTTAGGAGTGGCCCCTCATGGTTTTTGGGTTAATGACAGACTCAAGATTCTACCAATATTCTGTACTGTAAGAAGTTCATTTCAAGACGATAGTATGTCCATCTTAACATGGCGTGGAATTTCATTATTTTGCAGGTATTTCACGTAGCTCACTGGAAGAATAAGTCAATACAACGGCTTCACATCCCTTCCACAATACTTCAGACGAGGAGGATCTCTAGAAGCAGCCCGGTCAGTCAGTCATTCCCTTAGGATTTTCACACACAAGATGCTTCACTCTAATGAAATTGTAAATAGCGCTTCAGTTTAGCCCCCTAGGGATTTTCACATGGAAAGATGCTTCCGTCTAGTAGAGCCCCATATAGTGTTTCACTGTAGCCCTCTAAGGATTTTCACAAGTAAGGTTCTTCACTTTAGAGAAGCCCCGTCAGGTTTCAGATTTATCCACTGTGGATCTATCTAGTACCTCCTTATTTGTTCGTAACAAGCACTATATGTGAGTGTATATTTCTCCTTCCAGTTTAGCAGTCTGTTGGAGTGATGATAGTTTTAGGTCAAGTTATAATGAACAGTACAGTAATTTCGAGACAGGAAAGTCCGCCGGGTTCCGCCATGAGCACCCAGCGTGGGGGTGTGGGGGGGTTAGGGGGTAGGCAACAGGGCGCCGGATATGTTTCAGCTCAGAGGGAAGTTGTGTGCTTCACGCTGTCTCGGAGCAGCTTGCCAGTAATTCACAGCTGCAGGGTACACAGCTTTTCTAGATACGTTAGCTGAGCCACTGACGAGACACCATACCCACAGATGGTGATCTCAGTCATTATACTTGAGGCACCTCTCGAAATTTATGTGTATCTGTCCATCAATAGCCAGACGCCTTAATCCCGTAAGGGATGGCCGTTTGTCTTTGAGTTTGTTGTTTTGCGGAGAGGGGCATTAACCCTCCACCAACCCACTTGCTGACACGTAGAGAACACGGAAAGGTTTGTTATATGGTTACCATCCAGCGTTGCTAATGGTTTCCTGGCTTACAGAAAATCATTTCGCTTGTCACTCAATGCAAAGCTACCTGAAGAGGAGAGGAGTAATAAAAGTGACAGGAAAGATGGAAGAAACAGGAAGGGAGGAGGGCAGACACAGAAAGAGAATGATAAAGGTGAAGGAAGAAGTATGCAGCGCTACATCAAGTGAATGGATGATGGTCTCTACCACCTACAACCACGAAATTAAACATCTTTTTATTATTCATTATAATAATATGCTGAGGAATTATTTTTGATACCGGCGTAGATCTATGATTACAAAAAATACAGAAGCCTATATCTACACACACCCACACCCACACCCACCCACCCACACACACACACACATATAACCCGCAGTAATCTGAAGGGAAAGAATATAGAGAGGGGGGGGGGTCCTTAATGCTGGAATCATCCCCACTCCATCTGAAATGATGCCCTAGATAAAGGGGAGTGAGGTTGGGGAACAGGAGGTATTCGTTCCGCGTGAAAAGTTAATCATAACGTGAGTGTTATTCACACTGATGAAAGCCACCACTTTTCATCTAATCTGGACAGTAACTAAGATATCTTGCAGGCCCACATTTAAAGAAGACATGGTTGGGTACATAAATACCTTTGGTAGCCGAGCTATCCAAATTAAAGTCTGGTTCACTCAGTCAGCACTCACCCCTTTACTCACCTATGCTTTCTTTATTTTTAATTTTCAATCTAGATTTCTTCAAAAGCCAGCAAATCGTCAACAACGGGTATCAGTTTTATCGCCCCCCCCAAAAAAAAAAATCATTTTAATCCAATATTCCCACTTAGGAATGAAGTATAATTAAAAAAGGAGAAAAGCAAGGAGTACGAGTAGTCTAGCAGGATGCCCAGTGCCGTACACCATGCATCCATTCAAATAAAAAATGAATAAGAAACATGTGTAGACGGTGAATCATCATCATCATCATGACCCTTTTTCCTCCTGAGAATGGGGTGAGGTAAGATCTAGAAACAAGGAAGGAGAAAATGTATCTGTAGAATTTCTAGTTCACTGGGCGTACTCTTACCTCTTTTTCTGTCTCATTCCTCCTATCTGTGGTGCCCGGACCTCACTCTCGGACCATTGTCGTGCCGTACTCTGCATCCCACAAAGCTCTCACAAACTAGTAGAAAATTTACCCTCATTTGTTTTACTGATGTCATGGCAGAAACTTCTTGCTCGGTTAGTCGTTACTGTGTCTTTGATTTGTTACTCTTAGCTGACTCTTCAAGGGACAAAAATGAACTCATTCAGTACTGTTACTTTTCATTATTTTCTTTATCTTTATTCTTGTTACCGATTTTGGGAGGCTTTCCGTATTGAATGGATTCGTAACTCTGTTATATTCTTTACCAAAAGTACTTAATTTTTTTTCCCATTATCTCCAGATTGTATTGTTATTATTATTATTATTATTATTTAGAACAGGAAATATCTTTCGCATTAACGGTGATAATATATCAAACCCAAGGACTGAGGCTGCTTTTTGTGTACAGACATTTTCATCAGCCGATTTCACGGCACTCAAAGTATTATTTATTAGTGGCAGCGAGGGTAGATTGGTGCATGAAGTTACTGCCCATCACAAAATAGAAAGTGTATCTGAACACTAAATTAAAACTGAATCACACAGTTACCATAATCTGGACAATTTTAGATCTGGTTTGACCAATTCTCCCATCGCGGACAGTTTGTTGAGGCAATACTTCTCATAACTACTGCCTTTTATTTAATTTTAGTTGTACTTGCTGACCAACACTAAGATGGTCTCCTAAATAACTAAAATGTTCCAATAAGCGAAAGTTGTTCAGTGAGCGACGACATGTCATGCAATCCATCTCACTGTCAGCTCTCTTGGTCTGACACTGTGGAATGTAAACCACTGCAAGGGTTCATGTGCTTATTCTTACGGTGCTGTCTGTGTTACTGCTCCACCATCCCGGATGTCACTAACAGAGTACTAAAGCTAAACTATGCAGGGCTATCTCATTCAGAACTGGTGTGATAGTATTAGCGGAAGCGTTTTTATGACATGTCGGTGGGCCTTAAAGGAGAGCAGTGAAGATTGTTTTAGCGAACTTGAAATCCTCAACTTGTTTCTTGTCTCAGTCGGGATCGACGTCACGTTCCTACAATGAACTCAAACTTGAACACAGACTACGAAACCCGTTCCCAAAGTCCAGTAGTCCAATCACACACTAGCACAAGGCTCACCAACAATCCTCACACGTCACCACACGGGAACGAATATTCAAGGTCTCTGTTGTGTAGCTAGACATCTCGTTCAGGACTGTTGTGATGGATTATTTAAGATGGTGTGTTGGGGAATTTATGAAAGAGCACTGAAAACCATTTTGACCCTTTTCACTACGAGAGGTCTCGCCAAAGCTGGATAACATCGCGATCGCTTGGCTGAAGACAGATACATAAATGGCACAACCGTTGTGCTAACTTGCTGAAGAAAGGCATGATAGTTTAATCTAGGAAGGATGAATTCTGAGACTGGCCGTCTGGTAAGAGATGGATAGATCATTCCCATTATTTTCTCAAGACCGAGGCTTGCGTGGTGGGCTGCGTGTAACAAACTGTAATGTGATGTGCTCTCAGAACAAGGCAAGAGGAGTGTTCTATGCCTGGCAAACCTAAACTCTTGGAATGAAAATAGATAGATAAATAGATGAAAAACATTTCCATCGCGTCATTCTGATTACTGAATGCATAATGACGCTGTGTCTGGAAAGGCCGAACTCCTACATTGTTATGTACTGTATAATGAAGCCGGCATGATGAACTCAGCGACTGAAACAGAATGATTGTTTTACAGTACGTGAAGCGAGGTAGGCACGGTATATTCTGGGACTGCTAATAATTGCTACAGCTTTGTGCACTTACCTCATGCACAGCACCATAACAACACAGTCAATCAATCAAACCTTAACAAATAGCCTGTGGGAGCGACCGGTGAAGTAGCCGGCTTCCTGCAGACCCACTGGGATTACGTGCTGATAAGACTGGGGTTGCAGTAACAACAGCAACATATAGCTGACTTTGTTTTGGTGGTTTGCATTACTGAGTAGAAAACAGACAACATAATCGTGATGCTGTGTGGAGTTAGGAAGACAGGGTGAACTCTGGTGTTGCAAATTGATGTTTTTTTTTTTTTTTTTAGTGTAGAACGAGGCAGACATGTTGGACTCTTGGCTTGTAAGTAGGCAGTATTATTATTGTGTTATGCTGAGCGAGGCGTGAGCTCAGTGGCGTGTAGTAGGGTGTGTCTAGCAAGGTCGCCAGCTGCCACTACCACCACGACACTTCTTCCACCCACGCTAAAATAACTCTGCTGCTCACACTTCCTGTTTGTGGAGTACCATACTGCCGCACCCTCCCCTCATCGCGCGCGCGCGCGCACACACACACACGCACACACACACACACACACACACACACACACACACACACACATCTTACACATAATCAACATCAGAATTCTTAGCTTTTGATCCTTTCTTAAGTAATTCACGGACAGGGTAATTTATCCCTTCATTTCAAGCTGTCCTAAAGCCTACTAACTCCTCCAGCACGATGACCCCCCTTTTGTTGTCTTATTACTGCCAGCTGATTTTTTTCAACATCTGGAAGACCACGTATTGGAAAAGATGATGGTGCTTTTTGCTACCAATTTCAATTAATTAAATCTTAAATGAAATAAGAAAAAAAATGTTTTGCGTTAGATTGAAGATGATAAAGATTGCTTCTAAGCTCATTATTCCCTGAGGTCCTCCTTAATTCAAACAAAACCATCTGCCACTATTTCGAATATGTTAAAATATCGTCTGTCAGTGGTTGGAATATGACAGCAAACTCATAGTCGTAGTGTAGGGGTTAAACCTTGCAATCCAATAACTTTTTTTTTTTTAAGTGTAGAGAGTATCCAGCTTTGGGAGGGATCTCTAGGAATTTAATTGATAAACTTATTTTGACTTAATATCATCATCATCATTATTATAATTACCCACCTCTTCTTCTACTTCTTCTTCTTCTTCTATTACTACTTCTTCTTCTTCTTATCATCATCAACATCATCATCATCATCATTTTTCATAACTAAAGTACTCGCAGCAGTTCACGTGTTTCTGTTTAGGCATACCCAAGTCACGGGTCTCACCTCAGGTACTCTCAACACCTCGCCATCACCCTCCACCCTCCGCTATCTAAACATCTCACGTGTATTCCACTTTAGCAGCCGGAAAAGGTCGTAGGTAATATCCTTAACCCCTTCACCATGATGATGTCCTCTAAATTTTTATCCTGGCCTGTACCGGATGATTTATTTTAAGTTTACAAGAGATCCCTAAATGTGAAAGGGAGGGAACCAATCTCCCTTAACCCCTCTCCTTTAATCTCTTCATTTCCGTAACTTCTTATATAATTCACTCTCGCTTTCACCACCTTATATATTGGTGGACAACAGTTGCTTCCTATTGCTTCCAAACCGCGTCAAAACCAACTGAGACCTTCCTAAGCTAATCAGTGGCAGTCAGGCAGTCGGAAGGGTTGGAAACTCTCTTCATTAATTCGAAACCCCAAACGTGGAACAGATTATCTGAATGCAACTGTGCGTTTCCTCATTGTAAAACCATTCACGGTTATCACCACTAAATACCCACAAACACAGAAGTATACATCACTACCACTACCCGCTTGTAATCTCACTAAGTACCCACAGTGAATCATGGGGACCTCACAACTTATTGGGCTTTTATTACTAGCTAATACTCGCCTACACTCCCCTGCCAGATTTGCGTCCTGCTTTCCATAGTTCTCACTTCCTCCTCGAATGTCACAGGGTGTTCTTCCTTCTCACACTCTTTTGTTGTGAGCTTCATATTGTTCTCAAAAGAAAAAGAAAAATAAAGAAGAAAAGAAAACTATGTAACACCTTCCATCGTCGCACCTGGTACGCAAGTGTCGGCGAACTTTTGAATGTGATAGTACCCAGGCGAGTCAGGGGCACCTCACAAAGCACCCACAACGCTTCATGGGTAATTTGTCTCTGTAAACACGACGGTCCAACTCACAAAACATCATAGGTATTTTGCATAAGCGCCAAACAGCCCACCTTTAGGGAAATGCTCTTCACATTGGAGTACGAGTCAGTACGGAACGCATAATGTCTTTTCACTGCAATGGTCACAAGCGGATAGTTTATTCAGGGTAAATCCAGACTATTTTATTTAGGTGAGGGAAAATCGAGCATTCCAATGGGTAATCGAGACAGTTTTCAATCCTGTGAGTAGTAGACTTTCCAACAGTTGAACAAATTCGTCTTCTGGTAGACTTTGATTTTGTAGAATATATGCAGACATATACATTAATTTCATTTTCTTCCATTCTCTCTTACTTACAAATCAGCAGCAGCATGAACTGTGAATCTGTAGGCAATCAGTGAAACCATTAGAAACTTTTGTCGGCGCAAACACAAAAAGTAATTTACACAAAACACTGTAGTGAGGAGTTAAGGTGAATGAAATTAAAACTAAAAGAAGCTTTGTCAAGCGCAGCTATTACTGTGTTCCTGTTAAATATAGACATTAGCCAATCATAATAAGAGTGTTTTAACTAGATGAACTTCATGATAAAGGAATTATTTGGTAAGTGCAGCAATACATATTGTCATGTGTACTTATAAACACACCAGCCAAACACAATTAGGAGATAATTTGTTTATTGACATTTAATCATAACTTTGCTAATGCTGTTATATTAGTTTTAATGTAAATAAACGAAGACGCCAACTAAACTCAACAGGAAAGTTCCTTTAATGAAACTGAAATTGCAACTAGTTTTGCGAAATGCAAATACTTTTATTTTCATCGACATCAACAGACGGCTATCAGACGTTATTGGCTGTGCTTTAGTTAAGTGAAGCCAAAATGACAAGTTCTGCTAAGTGCAGCTATCGTCAATGTAAATATTGATAGAAGCATCAGCAGAACATCTAGATACGTCACAGCTTTCCGACCAAACCACATTTACTCCTTCCATCAGCGTCCCAATTTGCACACCGCACAAACACACACAAAAACGCACACACGCACGCACACACACACCCCGCCCAGAATACCCTCACTATTATTATGTTGGACGCGACACTGCTGGATATAGCCACACCTTCCTCGCCCACACCCACGTCAGGGGCGCACCTTCCAGAACCCTCATAATCTACCCATACTTCTCCATGTCTAGTTACTCATCACTGTTCTTCCGTGATTAAAGTATTTCTATAGACACTTCTCCAAGTCTGAATTTGCGCCCTCTTGTGATGTAACCTGCTTAAATAAGATTCTGGAAGCTATGAGACAAGGGCATTTGAAATTATTACTTGGTGAAGAATTTATCAATACCATTCTACCCTACTCTGCTTTAAATGAATTCCACCTGAAATCAGCCTATTAGCATCACACTATATGCAAACCGGACAGGAGATTAAGCATGATTTCGCAGTGGTTATTCAACAGCAGACCACAGTAAAAATATTAATCAAATAACTGAGAGAATATGACATATTCAGAATACGAAGAAGTATTTCATTCACCTCACGTTTATTCCACTTCGTACATAATTCAGTCTCGCTTCCGCCACCTTATTTATTGGGGGACAACTGTTGTTTTCTACTGCTCATAATCGCGTCAAAACCTACGTGAGCAGGCCGAGAACAAGGTGTCCAAAAATGTCACAGCTCATTATGGATAGCAAGATAATATCAAACACAATAAGTGTTAAAAACAGGAGACTCGTTTCCGCAAGCTGTGTCTTTTGGACATTTTCACACTCCCCTTCAGTACACAGCATACAAGCCGGTTTGTGTTCTGAGACATTTTTTCAGTCTCACTGAATTTATACCGAAAAAATAAAAGCAAGTGACTTCCTTTTGTAATGCAATTGCTCCAAGTAGTTAAAATTCATGTAATGATTTTTGCCAGTATCATTTATACCCAGACATCTGTTTACATCTATTACCTTTCTTGTAGTGGAATAATCCATCACTCCAGTCAGTGAAGTATAGCAATGGAATCTGATACTGATCCAAGACATGTCTATGCCACCTTGAGTTAATTAAATCTCGGCCACCACAGTTATCCCTAACTGAATATCGACAGAGCGACGCCATCATGTTTAGGCAGGGACAAAATTTCGCATACTGCTCTACTGCGTCTTCTTCACGCTTTCCTCCCTGATGTATCATATCAAAGAACATCCTCAGGATGGAGAAATGTACTGAATCCCTCCCACACTGGGAATGTTAGGCTGCAGAGGAATGTGAGGAGAAAGATAAAATATTAGGCAAATTTTTGTCCCCGATTATAGCACGGGTAGCTACTGGTCTTTGGCAGCCTTCCATTGCTCAAAAAATTGTGTTCTCTTCCTCCGCAGTTCGTTTTAAGAATCTACTTACTGTTTAGTACCTGAATGACAACAAGAGTACAGTCGACCAACAATCCAGGACCCCATTTCAGTTCTAGATGCGAACACACTGGGGTAAAGATCCAATCCAAAGATCTGAAGCTTGTTACCCATTTACTGTTTTATATAAATACGTCTGGTGGTCTAATGATTAAAAGCTTCAGCTGCAGTGCGTATAGCTTCGAAATCACAAGAGGAGTTGTTCCTTTTTTCTTTTATATAATGCCAGTACCAGTGACGTTGGCTGGTCATATACCCTTGCATGTTTTGGATTACAGCAGCCTAGCGTCGGACCTCTACACCTCGAACAGGGTAATGTGGGGTTAACTGCAGCCCGTTACAGCATCCCTTTATTTATACTTCGCAGACTTCCCTTGTTAGAACTCAAGCTTCTGTTTGTAAATATCTCGTCGGCAAAATATGCTGAACTACTTGCCTCAGTATCAACACGCACGTTGCTACGCAGTAAGCATACACAACCGTACGACGGGAATATCTGCAGTGCTTTTAACTCCTTGACGACGAA
>JAGKTI010006835.1:12592-39234 GCA_018397915.1 Birgus latro | reverse complement strand
GTGTGTGTGTGTGTGTGTGTGTGTGTGTGTGTGTGAGAGAGAGAGAGGGGGGGAGGTGCTTTTAAGTTAATTATCAATGTTTTATTTATAAGGGACTGAATATATGACAATAACACCGCTTAGCAATTTGCATAACCGAGGAAGCCAGAGAATGATATACTGCATTATCAAATATAAATTTTCAGGTCAGCAACTTTTTCCTTTTTATATACTATTTAGTGTCATACGGTAACGAAGACCAGCAGTGAACGTTTTCTACTTATCAAGTGGTAGGCTTCGGCCACAAGATCTTGGCAAACTGTAACTATCGTGTGATAAAAGCGTTGCATATCATTATTTTTTTTTTACTGCTAGTTGCAAGCCAATAAGATCATGGTTATAAATGAATTTTCATAACTGAAAGAAATAAACGATTATGCTTATCATAACGAAAATGTAAGCTTCAAAAGAATGTCAGTTCAGCAACGAGTTTCCTTCCTTAAACCTGCGTTCAGATCAACCTTCCCTGACTTCTGACAATCACTCCATCTTATCTGCCATTCCGACCCCGGAGAGTGAGGTGGATGGACAGGAAGAGAGGCTATGACCTGCCAGTCCACATTACCCTGATTACATCACAACACTGGAGGCGCAGGAGAGGACCGAGGAGGACACAGAGTGGAGAAAGTACGAGATGGGAATAGAGAATCGGAAGTTATTATCAACCATTTGGAAGCAGGGTTTGATTACCAATCACACCCTGCTTCCAACTGTCTCCTGTTACTCAACTACAGTATTTTATAAAATTACATCTTGCTTCTCAAGTTCTCTTCTGCATTTCACAATTTACATAACGCCCATTTCAATTCTCTCATGCTTATCACATGTTTATTATAATTTCATTTTGTATCTTGCAGTCCTCTTCTACTTTTCATGCCATTTCGTCTCTAACTTTTTCTCCTCTTTATATTTCCTCTAAACTCCGACTTTTCATCCAGCAAGAAGTCCTTCCAAACAACCATCCTGGAGCCTCACTTAAATCTCCGGCAGCAATTCTACGAAAAGAGTAGTGGCAGCTTTTGCATCCTGATGTTGATGGTCCCATAAAACCTCACAGACGTAGAAGATTTCGAAGAAGCTGCGTGACTCGTGTACCAGGACAATCTTTACATCTTTTAGTGTCTCTCCGATATAATCTCGTCATTTTTGCGTAACGCTGGCACTGCTACTTGGAAACTAAGGGGCAGAGGAGCGAGAGTGGAATTTTAAGGGAGTAGTTTACCAATGACTATACCCTTTCGCCTTAACCTGGCCCAGATTTTCGTCCTTTGGCAGCTTATTTCACTAAGCTCAGTGCCAGAAAAAGACAAGTATACTGCTGCTCTACATCCTTCCCATAGCACTTGCTCGTGACTGTCACCATAATCTAGTGCTAATCTATTGTTGAACCTCAGCAATCAAGGAGAAGAAATGGCAATTTTAGTCCAAGTTAGAAGAGAGAATACGAGTAGTCTGTCACTGGCCCAGAGGGGATGAGTACAGCTGGGAAGAAGATCTACAGTTACAGCAACAACGCCAGGGAGTGATGGTGCCGCTTCCCTGAACTGGATGGGTTTGAGAAAGCTTTGACAGCGTTATAGCATCACAGCGGGACTGGATCAGGGCTTTATGGTCATCTGGTGGTAGGAAGCGCCGGGAAGTGGTTGGGAAGAAGGGAAATCATCGTACTGGAGGGGTTTATGACGACTGTTCCTAACCAATTCACCACAGGAAGTCTCTTCTTTGGAATTTACTCGCTCGATGTTAGGAAGAACAAAATATTAAAGTTATACAGAGGTAGTCAAAAAGCAAAAGTAGCTGCCTCTCACGTGACAAAACACACACACACACACACACACACACACACACACACACACACACACAATTCTAACTGTTTAATTTATATTTCTGTTGGTTTCCCTTCTTGTTGCTGAGGCTGTGAGGAATACCAACTTTTCACATACGAGTGCTAAAAAAAAATGTTGAGGAATATCGCTATGGATATACTTTGAAATGAGCTGACATGGGGGTACAGGCATAAATGTATTGTTATATATGAGAGTGGTGGAAGAGGAAGAGGCCGTAGTGGAGATGAAAATACCCACACACCGTCATGACCAGATGGCAGGGGAGGGCGAGGAACCTGAGTCAGAGTAAAATAATAAATACATCTCCATTATAACCCCTTGATGATCTGACCACCGTTCACCCCGACATTACACACTTCAGCCGGGGTGATGGATAGGGATCAGGGAGCATGAGGATGGCTAAATGATATACTCAGGCTTTTAGAGTGTACTGTAGCATCATCCATCATTTACTGAACCACCGCAGGCCAGGGATGGTGCGAGAAAGAACATCATCCATCAATTACTCTTCACTTACTTTCGCCCCAGTACTACGATGGTGCCTCCCCCATTTTTACACTCGCTACAAACCAGACATTTTCATTAACCTCAATTCTAGCTCCATTAATGATCACCGAGCCTAAAAAAGAATCGTGAATTGGTCTGCTATAAAGCACACCTTATGAGCCACACTCTTGTACACTCACCATTATCATCATCATCATTATTCCAAAATACTTGACATTCATAGAGTTAGAGGGGTGTAGAAGTAGAAACACGAATCTTAAGAGTAGAAGGACTGTTGACAAAAGTACCCAAGGAAATGGTTATACATCCATTTAGTCACCACTTAAACCCTCGAAATTCTCGATTTCACCTCACGAGCTTTATCATTTATGCACACACACACACACACACACACACACACACACACACACACACACACACACACACACACACACACACACACACACCGACTAAATACAGTAGACAGAGTGCTTGGATTGCTTCATAGGTTTATATGACTGTGAAAGATCTAGTAACAAAAAGACGAAGGAAGCAGTTATACACTGAAAAAAAATATTACAATCTAAGGTGACTTTTGTACCCATCACATTTTGTTCCATGTCTATCGTAGTGTTGATATGAATAACTTGTGCCAGCGATTGTTGGTTCCGGTGGTGTGGTCCCTCCCCGCCTGGGACTGCCTCGCACTGCGCACTCTTGAGAAAAATTATATTCACGAGTGAAGTTTTAAGTCCTCATTTTTTCCCTGCCTCTGCCAGCTCCCTCCTTTGTGTGTTAATGACCTGCAGCTTCAGCGGGAATTCTAATTCTCATGCATTATTTCGTTCTGGTCTCCATTTCACGAACACTCAATCGTTTAATCCCTGAGGGATCTGTGATGCATTAAAAATATTGGCTTAACCTTGACTAATCCCACTTATTATTGTACATTAGCGCTGAATTTCATTGAACTATCTGTTATACCATTCATTGCCGACAAGTGTACAGATGAATAGATGTAGGAGCATCAATTACACACACACACACACACACACACACACACACACACACATACCAATATACACAGCAACACACTTCAATTATGTGACTTTGCCCCTGCTTCTCATTCTGAGGATTGACAAATCAATACCTGTCTCTTATTTCACACTGCTTTTTAAACACTTTTATTTATGTGTCAGCGATATGCAACCATTTCATTCCAAATATCTTACACTTTATTGGTCACATATTTGCTTTATTAGTTGGGAATCTCTGAGCTCTATAATTATTAGTCTGGATGAATAATGTATAATGAAGACAACTGCATTAAAGCAACACTGATAACTGAGGGTAACTGACACCTTCTTAGAGTGAGATACAGAAAGTAATTCGAGGAACTCAACATATTTCCTCACAATACCCTCAGTCACTTCCCCATAAGATAATCACAGAAATTTACTGTTTTATTTAATGATCGCATCTAAAACACATTACACTGCTGTTGTAACTGATGCCTATTTTCAGATACTTATCTTCATCATGTTAGGTAAGAAACAAGAATAATAATATGGCCTCCAGTAATTGTAATGCTGGATTATCAAATTGCTGTACTTTTAAAACTCATTATGCTATTACATCTAAGTAGATACATTACATCTTCTGTATCTCACGCAAATCCTCTAATGCTTTCAACAGTGCAGGATACGTGGGGGACGTCATTATCATACTTTAATCATTTAGACTAATTACCCTCTCACCAGGGTGTCTTAATAACGTAATGGCCTTAATATCATCACTCATCCTGAACTATTAATCTTCGTTCATCATATGTACTGGAATTTTTGTATTAGGATAAGCGTAACGTCACGTGTTAAAGCCTGGAGGAAAAATGTATCTGGTGGGAAAGTGTGGGTGTGGTTGTGTGAGGAGGATGTAAATTAGGCCATTAATGTTGTCAGGGTTATAGTAACGGCCTTTAGTTGCAATTCAGGTATATGTTTCCGTTTAGCTCGTTATCTGCCATGTATGGGAAGATAGTTTTTGCTACGTGAGGAATAAATTTTTGGTGGAGGTTGTTAATGTACATACAGTGTGAGGAAAGGGCTTCAATGTATCGCCACCCGCCAATCATTACACTCCTCTCACCTCCAAACACTGTGGTTATTCTCATACTCACCTCTACCTACCGGGGTTTAACTTGCTCTCATGTCCACTCACTCTGGTTATATTTCTTGCTCTCATGTCCACTCACTCTGGTTATATTTCACTCTTACCTCCACCCACACTGCCTGTCTTCACTCTCATCTTCGACTGTCATTAAACTCACTCTCTTCTCCATCCACTGAGGCTATATTCAATCCACTTCTCTTTCGTAACATATTAGCGTCTCATTTATAATCTGATATTACAAGCCAGGAGAAGTAGCCACCAAATCTCAAACTTTCTAACCTCCCCCTCCCCATTATGTTTGAAAGAATGTAGGAATATGGGAAAATTTATGTGATCCGTCCCATTATTTTTTCCTCATCCTCAAGGTGCCATAAATAACAGGATGAACCGGGGTGTATGGAGAAGTTTGGTGTCCCTTACTTGGTCCTTCTTCAGGGAAAACAATATCTGGAGGAGAGGTCGTTTCTAAACATAACACGAGTGTGTGATACAGAGGCTTTTAAGTGTTCCATCTGTAAAAAAAAAAAATAAAAAAAAAAAAAAAAAAAAAGACCTCAAAATGCTTATCAGTTGCTTACCAATGTTATGACAAATTCCACAAGATAGGCATTATAATGTACAGAAAGGCAGCTGCCATAAACCGCTCCATCATCACCTACAGTACACTCCCTTCCAGAAGAACTACCACCAGGTCCTGGCCTTCACCCCCTAATGCCTAAAGGTCCCTCAGTAACCGCTGGTTGTGGCGGGGAAGACCAACACTCCAAGTAGTCGCACCGTATAACCACCAGAGATATCAGTGGAAATTGGTACCTGACGTGTCCCTCAACTGACAATATTACTCAGTCCAATGTCAGACGATTGAATGAAGAAACAAGAGGTCTCACGCAGCCAAAAGGATAAATATTTTGATAAACAACGTTCCTATATTAGATTTTTTCTTTTTTTTTTGTAATGCCTCACTCAGACACAAAGGGTCATACATATTTTTACAGAGGAACCGGTAAAACATTTAAATATATCATCATTCATAATTAGCTAAGTAACCTGGCCTTTGTTGCTTTCTCTCGCTCTCGTTCCGTCCATTATCCTCCTCCTGCCCCATCACCCATTATCCTGGTCCCCGTCCCCTCCACTTGCCCCACCGCCCATTACCCTGGCCTCCGTCCCCTCCTCTTGCCTCACCACCCTTTATCCTCCTCTATTGTTTGCTTTATACGGGTTCTCAGCCCAGCCTCACCGACTCCCCCGCTGCCGCCCACCATTACCAGGCTCCACCAATGTAATGTTACCGAGAGTCAGGTCTTCAGCCTCAGAAAACATTATCAAATGCCTTTTATTCGGGTAGATAAGACTGATTACTTGATAGTGTCGTGCGTGGAGGTACAGTCAGCATCAATAGCCCTGTTGTTTTCCTGCTTTTCTCCTCACGAACTTTGAAACTTATTGTTGGTGACTCTGCAACGACTGACACTGATGAAACTAATCTGTGGCCATATAAAGACATCAATGTCGGATAAGGGCATCAATGTCCGCTGCTGTGGATTCATCGCATTTATTTTCAAAGTTCACGAAGAAAAGAAAGCAGGAGAGACGACAGATTTTATTTTATTTCGACTGTAGATATATCACACTTCAGTTATTAATTGTTTTTTATGCTAAGTTCCATGTTCGATCGGTGTTGCACGATTTTCTGACCTTAAAAAAAAAAAAAGGCCTTAATCTAAATTTGGCTAGCGTCCAATATCATGATTTCTGCATGTGGTGTGTTATTTATATCCACTATAAAAGGGATATTGAGGTACATGAGTATAAGCTTCGCCAAGACGTTGATCGCTCTGAATAGATTAAGTGTCTAAATTATCAAATATCATGGGCCGTACTACTAGTCATGCTCTCGTCTGTGTGTGTGTATAAAACTACAGTAATAAGAGATCACTTGTACGAGAGAGGCAATATTTTTATGCAAATAAACCGGAATTGTTTTTGGTGGCCAACATATTAAACTTATGACTGTCATGGATATATTACGCCAAATGTAATCTCCATATATTCAAACATTTATACATATAGCCTACATTACTTTCCGTCTATTCGTACCTACTTTCTTAACAAATGCCTCACATTATCTTGGTGAAATAGATTAACCTGACGCTAAAATCAACATTTCTTTTTTTTTTTTTTTTTTATGTGTCCGACTCTGGGCATAGGCTTTACAGCCTGCTATCATGGCCCAGCAGTCCTCCTACATACCATGTCACCACTTCGGCGCTAACACCCACCGTCCATATTGAATACATGCTAGGGCTGTCTCATACAGGACTGGTGTATTGGTATTAGCGGGGGTATTTTTACGACATGTTGGCGGGTCTTCTGGTAGATCAGTAAAGCCTGATTTACTGAATTTCAAATCCTTAAACTGTTCCCTGCCCCAGCGAGGATTCGAACCTGGGTCCGTGGGACCGCAGGCCACCTCTCTAGCGATTGAGCCACCGCATCAGAAAGCCCGTAAAATGCATGAAAATCTTGTCTCGAAGCTCAGATATTACCTGTTGAGACAAAATGGTTTATCCAGTATTACTACATAGAGTCCTTACTATAAAATCACTTTCACATCTAAACGACTATCAGCACATCATAATACAAGGCATCTTCTCTCTCAGCACTCTGCATTTCCTTTCATAAATCGCCAATCATACACGTTACCAACACTCTGAACCTGTCTACAAAGATACAAAGCACTTGTATAGTAACTGGCACACACACACACACACACACACACACACACACACACACACACACACACACATCAAAATATAATATCCAACTTTGCGACTGCGGTTTATATATATCAGATGTCGCAGTACTTCTTGGGGATGTGGAAAGTACTTCCTGACCCCTTCTCTGTGAGAGAACTTATAAGCTCGGAGTTAAATAATTTCTGGTTAAAAAAAAATATACTTTCAACCACGTCATAATGAAGGAGCAAAATGTCTGCAAACTGTGCCTCTCTACATCTCTCACAGTAATCCTTCTCCTCGCCAGGCACGGGTATTGTCAGAGTTTTATAATTACGTATCATTTTCTTCCCTCCGTCCCCCGTCACTGCCATTAGAGTCTCTTTTATCACTGGACTTCCGCTCCCTCCTCTCCTTTGTCTCTGCTATACCTGTTTTTTTATGTTTTTTGCCTGGATGCTCATTTCTTTATTTAATTTCATTTTCTTTGTATGCAACTGCTTTACTGCTGAATGTCAACAAATACGTCCTTGGCTTAATTAGACATTATTATACCCTGGCAAGGAATTTTCCCCATGTTACATTTTACTATTGCATGCGTTACCCTGTGTCACTGCTATCAGGGGGATTCAGTTACAACATCGCTGGGGACCCGGACAAAGCTGTACTTTTTATAGCTGGTTTTCCGAACACCGGCCACCCCGCACCAGAATCGAACCGGGGCCTGATTACTTCCACCTCCAGTACTGAGGCGTCCTTCCACACCTCGTGTCTGTAGTCCGATGAATTAGGCAGATGTGTCTCAGAGGCTAGTAACCTTGGGGCACCGAAACACGTTAGCTCCTTTTTGTTGAAACTAATGCCACACATCCACTTTAGATATTCTTGCTTTCGCGGGGCCAAAGCACTGGTTCGTCTGCAACTAAAGTCCATCGGTGACACACACGAGTTACGTCGTATTCTAAAGTGCCAGCTACTTGGTCCTCACTGGTGTCAGTTTTTATAATATGGTGGTGGGCGGACGTAAATGGGACTGAGGATGAAAAAGAGGAAGATGGAGAAGCCATCGAGGAGAAAGACAAGGAGGACAGAGAGGAGGAGGAGGAGGAGGAGGACGGGGAGGAGAAAGAGAACTTGGGGGAGAAGGAGACTGTCAAGGAAGATGATGATAATGACACTGATGTAGACAAAGATGGCAGGTTGCGCTGTCGAGTGGCTGTAGGAGGCATTGTGACGAACTGAAGAGGTTTGTAGTGGCAGGTTGCCGGTGCCTGCAGGGATGTGTATGCCCAGGAGATGCCTGGAGGGATGTGTGTAGCCAAGAGATGCCTGGAGGGATGTGTGTAGTTAGATGTCGGGAGGGATGTGTGTAGCCAGGAGATGCCTGGAGGGATGTGTGTAGGCAGGAGATGCCCGGAGGGATGTGTGTAGCCAGGAGATGCCTGGAGGGATGTGTGTAGGCAGGAGATGCCCGGAGGGATGTGTGTAGCCAGGAGGTTCTCGGACATGTTCGTGTACAAAAATCAATCAGTCATCAGTCAAGCTTAAGGAGGAAAGGCCAAGGAATTATTGAGGACAACCCTGGTTTTTCATGTAGAATGCTGTCTGTCCACCTGTCCATGCTGTAGCAGTACTTAAATTAGTTCCTTATAAATAAGCTCTCTGTGTTTCCTCTCCAGTGCCACCTACACACGGAAATGTTTTTACTGATTACTGAAAAAACAGTCATATATGAAAAGTGGGTTTAGTGATTACAATCTAGAATCACTTTTCTCCAACTAAATCATCGTTTGTGCCACCCACCATTTATTCTGCAGCACCTCAATTGCACACCAACAACCTGCTGTGTGGGATGCAACTTACAAACACTGACCAAGACTTAAATAAGGAACCTTAACTCTGCACAGAACTTCTTACAAAAGCCTCTCATAAGATGCAACGTCGGCCATTCACCAACTATCCATTTAATTAATACTTAATGAGGTAATTAAAGCCGCCCTCGTGATGCACGGTGCTCATTCAGGAGAGAGACGGGGGTGAAGGTTAATGGCGAACGAGAAAGGAGCAAATATCAGTCTCTATAAAAATTGAAATCTTAATTTATGATCACGGATGGGAAAGCTATGCAAAGTTATGATATACAGTACACCCCTCCTGTAGCAGCATTAGTTACATGAAATACTTGCATCACCTGCATAAAGTGTAATCACGCATATTTAGCAATGACTATATATTGCTTTACAAACATCAAACTAGTGGGATGTACAATTTTGGGATCGAGCATATGAAACTAGACGCAAGTTATCAATTTTCCTTCTATCATTTACGGTATATCGCTTAGGTGTTGCATAGGCCCTACAATGCTGTCTGACTTATTGCTTTTATATGGCAAGAAACCTCCCTCACCACGACCACAGTCACACATTACCCTGACCACAAAATCAAGTCTGAGTTTTTTTGGGGTGATTCTGCGTAACGATCATGCTATCATTTCTAGATTTAGTTCAACTGATGGACTAAGTAACTAAACTGAACACATTTCTTTGTCATTCATATTTAAGTAAGCACTGTTATGAAACCAAATACACCTTTTAAGTATAGTGCAAATCGGGCAAAAATTGTTTACGTTAATCTTGCCAGGCGCCGTTAACCTTTAACCTCCTGTCTTCTAAAACAGTAAGTCTACCCCTTGGCTGATCCTATACATTTCCATAAGTTTGGTAAAAGTCAGATCAAAATTGTTTTATGTATTTTGTTCACAAACAGACACACGAGCTGAACTTCGACATTGCCCAGTAACTTTACCCTTTGACTAACTGTTGTCAAAGCCGAAACCCATCGTCCTTATATTACTCTCAGCCCTTCCACCAAGAGTAACCCATAACAGAAAAAACTAAAGTTGACCCAGCTAGGTCAGACTTTGTTACCTTTACCTTTAAACAACTGTTCTATGGTGAACCCCTCCCTGTCCCTCTACCCCTCCACCAACTTTGGCTAAATTCAGATAAAAACTGCTGGAGTTATTTTGTTCACCCAAGCGCCCGCGCTTATAGAAATACTGACGTCCAAATGAGGAAAGCCGAAAAGCAAGTATAGAAGGGCTAGATAACTGCCCCCTGAGATGTTCCATAAAAAAAAATGATGAAAGAAAAGACAACAAACGTGGTATTTACAGAGGACCAATACACTGGCAGGGATGACACTGGCAAAGAAACTTACCGCTCACCGAAATCTATTTTATTTCAAGCTCGGTGTTGCCGAAGCCGTGGCAACTTCGTTCATAGTGTATCTAGTTTATGTGTTTGTTTCTCTCTGCCTTGTGGTTCACTCTGGCTTAAACCTCACCTTACTACTCTAAACTTTGTTTCCTATCGTTATTTTTACTCAGACTTTGGGATAGCAGCGGTGGAAGGACTGTGTGTGTGTGTGTGTGTGTGTGTGTGTGTGTGTGTGTGTGTGGGTAACATAAATGAGGTATTGAAAGTGTTAAGGGATGAAAGACATGGATCCTTAATTATGACAACAGATCATTGTCGTCTTTCTGATTTCTGTCAACTATATGAAGTTGCTGTTGCCGTTGCGGCCCCAGTGCCATCTGAACGTAAACGTGGTGGACTGCAGGCTGAAGCTTCCCCTCTCCTGCAATTCTCCTTCTTCCTTTCAGGGTATAGAGAGGATGGGTGTTTGTATGCTGAGAAGCTTAGCTGCTCGGTAATATTGATACCCCTGAGTGAAAGCGTCCCTCTTCAACACATATTATGTAGTCAGTCAGGTGCGGTCAATATCATTATGCATTAAATAAAATAATACAGTAATCGGGAGTGACGCCATTTTATAGTAACCATGAAAGCTTGCTGCGATGCAGCTGTGTACTGTTTCATGATCAAAATGAAATGCTTGAATTACAAATGCTTTACATGAGCACCCATCGTCGTGCACTGAGGCAGGACAGGCAGTACGCATATGGTGCTTTGAGCTGGAAGGTGCTCTGTAAAATATTCATTTTTAGATGCTAATGGAAAGACAGCATGCGACCGTATATACACAGTGTAGTATCCATGGTGGTGTTTTTATAATGCGTGTGTTTTTTACCCCCCTCCCCCCCGGCACATGATAGCACGATCGGGGTATTGTTTGCTTGGCCCGCGCGCGTGTGTGTGTGTGTGTGTGTATTTACCTAATTGTGATATACAGGAAATGAGCTACGCTCGTGGGGTCCCGTCTCTGTTTCTCAATAAGTCAAATTTAGCTTTAAACTCGTTTAAGTTTTTAGACTGGACGATCTCTTTGTCCAGTCTATTCCACAGGTCTATGCATCTATACGCAAAACTATATTTCTTGATGTCCTTCAAGCAGCGCGGCTTCTTCAGTTTCAGTCCATGTCCTCTTGTTGCTCTCTTATCCCATAAAAACAGATCTTCTCTATCAATTTTATCTACTCCCATCATGGTCCTGAACACTGCAATCATGTCACCCCTCTCTCTCCTTTCCTCTAAGGATGGCAAATCCAGCCTTTCTAGCCTCTCACTATATGACAGATCTGCCAAACTGGGGACCATCTTGGTTGCTGTTCTTTGTATTCTCTCAATCTTGTTTATATCTTTCTTTTTGTGTGGGGACCACACTACTGCCGCATATTCTAACCTGGGGCGGATCATGGCCACTATCAGTTTTTTCATCATCTCTTCATTCATGTAATGGATTGCCACTCTTATGTTGGTCAAGAGTTTATATGTCTCTCCAACTATCTTGTTGATGTGTTTTTCAGGTGACAAACTATCCTGGATCAGCACTCCTAAATCTTTCTCTTCTCTCGCTTTTGTGATTGGTTCATTACCCATCATATAGTTCAGTGATGGTCTCTTGGTGCTTTTACCCATTTCCAATATTTTACATTTTTTTGCGTTGAATTTCATTTCCCACATCCGGCTCCAGTCATGTATCCTATCCAGATCCTCCTGCAGCATTTTACAGTCCTCCTCAACCTCTACCTTCCTCAAGATCTTGGCATCATCAGCAAACAGACTTGCATAACTGTTTACTCCATCTACCATATCATTTATGTAAATCAGGAACATTACTGGTGCCAACACCGAGCCCTGTGGGACACCACTTGTTACTTCTCTCCATCCAGACATCCTGTCCTTTATTACTGCCCTCATTTGTCTGTCTCTCAAAAAGTCTTTCATCCATTCCAGGAGGTTACCCTTCAGTCCTCCTATATGCTCTAGTTTCCACATTAGTCTCTTATGGGGTACCTTGTCAAAGGCCTTCTCCAAATCTAAATATACACAATCCACCCAACCGTCTCTCTCCTGCAGCACATCAATCGCTCTTGAGTAAAAGCTCAACAAGTTGGAAACACATGACCTTCCACTTCTAAATCCAAACTGACTTTCAGTCAAGATATTCATCTCTTCCAGATATTTTATTCACCTATCTTTCAGAACCTTCTCGCACAATTTTGCAACCATGCTGGTTAGGGACACTGGTCTATAGTTCAGGGGTTCTTCCTTGTTTCCTCTCTTATAAATTGGTACCACATTTGCTCTCTTCCATTCCCGAGGCACTTTCCCTTCTTCCAGCGAACACACAATTAAACTGTGAATCTTATCTGCCAGTTGGTCTCTGCATTCCTTCAGTACTCAATTTGAAATTCCATCTGGTCCTGGGGCTTTCCTTACATCTTGAGTTTCCAGTAATTTGTACACTTCCTGCACTTCCACTTTTATATCTTTTATCACTACACTCCTAGTCACTCCCTCCCCCTCCACAAACTCCCCTTCATTAGTAAAAACTGATTGGAAACGTTTGTTCATTATTTCAGCTTGCATTGCCGCATCATTATAGACCTCACCTTCTACTTTCAGTTTGGTGATTCCTTCCTTTTGTTTCAATTTGCCATTAACAAATCTATAAAACAATTTGGGTTCATCCTTACATTTGTCGATTATACCTTTTTCAAAGTTCCTTTCTTCCTCTCTACGAATTCTTGTATATTCATTTCTAGTTCTTTTATATTCTTCCTTTGTTCTGTTATTACCTCTCTTTCTCCATTTGTTCCATGCCATGTTCCTCTCTTTTTTTGCTATAATACACCTTCTATTAAACCACTCCTTTTTCCTGTATTCTTTCCCACTTACTCTTGGAACATATTTATCCACTCCTGAATTATAGAGGTCTAGAAAGATATCCCACTTCCTCTGAATCTCTCTTGTTTCTCTGAATTTTCTCCAATCTGCATTTTCAAAAAATTTACTCAATTCCGTAAAGTTTGCTTTTCCAAAGTTGTATCTTCCCTGCCTATGGAGCTCATCTCTTGGCACCACGTTCCCTATTATCATCTGGAACTCAAAGACCACGTGATCACTTTTTTCTATAGGACACATATATTTCAAGGATTCAATTACGTCAGGTTCTTTGGTTAGCAGTAAATCTAATCTTGCTGGGGTGTCATCACCTCGGAATCTTGTCTCTTCTTTGACCCACTGCGTCATTACATTATTCATCACAATGTTTAACAATGTAGTGCCCCACGAATCTTCGCCGCCTCCTGAGTCCCATTCCTCCCAGTTCACCTCTTTACAATTAAAATCACCCATTAGAATTATATTGCTGCTTTTCTCAATCACTTTCTGTAGGTAACTAACCATGTCTGACAACATCTCCTGGTATTCATCATCAGTCCATGCTCTTGTCTTAGGTGGAACATATACTACTGCTATATCTCTCTTACAGTTCTCTCCAGTTTCTAATTTCATGTTTATCACTTCAGCCCTACCCTCTCCCATTTCCACACAATCTATATTTAAGTTATTCTTCACTGCTATCATCACTCCTCCTCCCATTTTATCTTTTCTGTCTCTTCTCCACAATTTGTATTTGCCATCTCCCATATGGATATCAATATTCTCTCTTAACTTGGTCTCTACAAAGCACATAACATCAGGTTCTTGTACCCTCAAGAAATCGTTGATTTCTAACATTGCCGATATTAATTCATCAACATTAGTGTACGCCACTTTTAAACTTTTTTCGTTATTGCTTATACCGTCTTTTCTCCTCTCCGTCGGTACCACTTCCTCAATTTCTGGTCCATAACTCTCCAATAAAACACTGTCTTCTCCTTCTCCGTTCTTTGTTCGTTTTTGCCTTAGCTTCCTTTACTAACTCCTTTATTTTAGCTCTTTCTTCCTCATTTGCATCTCTCCTTAACCAGACATTTTCGAACCCCTCTTTGTCTGCTAATTTCCATGTCCTATTCATGATTTCATTTACTATTGCCTGGGACTTAAACTTCACCTTCAATGGCCTTGCCCCTCCTTTCTCATACTTACCTAACCTAAACACTTCTTCAATCTCTTCAAGGGCTTCATTGTTACCCTCCATGACTACTGATAATAATTCTTTAACTTTACTCAATTCTTCTCTTTCTCTTTCAGATCTTATCGTGATACGCTTTTCTTTTACCCCTAAAAATAATTACACATTTTTTCTTATCTGCTACATCCCTGACTAGAGCTTCTCTACTTTTCAATACCCTAACCACTTCCTTCTCCACCTTTTCCTTGCTTTGTTGTTCAATAATCTCTTTCAAATTTACATTCCCTTCCTCCTGAATTTTCTTCCATCCCTTTTGTTGCTCCTTGATTTCCTTAATATGTTCATCTTGCATCCTTGATTTTGAATCATACTCCTCTAATTTACTTTTCATTCTGTCTCTTTCTTCTTCCAACCTCCTGTTTTCCCTCTTGAGGTGTTCTATTTCATTTGTGGCAGATTCGTTACTCGTTTTTAATTCCGTGACTTCTCTTTCCTGTTCTGCACTGCGTGTGTAAACTTTTTCCAGCTCGTTCTGTAAACCTTTGATCTCTCTCTCCTGTTGTAAGGTCCTCTCCTGCAGCTCCCTAATTACTACCCATACCTTCTTCAATTCCTGGACATTCCTCTCCGCCGTTTTTTCTACTCCTGCTACTCTTGTTTGATACAATTTTGAACTTCCATTTCTCGCATCTTCGTCGGGGAAACCCACAAATTCACTTTCGCCAGACGTAAACAAACCGCCGTCGCTTTCCGCCATGATGCAACCATATGGAAACTTTTCTACACTGTATCTTGCTCTCTTTATCCCAAAGCTCGCTTTTTTTTTTTTTTACTAATGTCCAACGGAACCACCACTCACGCACTCATTTCCATAATCACAATAGGTTGGTTTCCTTTCGCCGCTGATTCCACGATTATTTCCCTGCAGTCCAGGAGGACGTCTGTCCACGTCGGCGACCTGTGTGTGTGTGTGTGTGTGTGTGTGTGATAAAAGTAAAAGAGATAATAGAAAAACATTGTTCGTCTGATATATTAACATCGTTGATAATATTCCTTTCCTGATCCTGGACACAAATGGATTACGATGCTTTTCTCGTTAAAAACATATTTTCCTGCGTCCAAAGGATCCACCTCAACCACAAAAGCGGTAGAAGAGGGCGGGTGTTGTGTTATTGTTGGCCAGTACCAAAACTTTGGAGTCATCTTAATCAGGCCTCCTAAGACTTTTATCAGGCCTCCTAAGACTTTTTTTTTTTTAAGATTAAGGAAGAAATCGCGCAGCGGAGACATTAACACAGGCTACATCTAACCCTTCTAGTTCAAAAGTCTCATCTAAGCTGAATAAGTTCGTTTAGAGATGGCAATAATGCACAATAAAATAATCGGAATGAAGGAGGCAAGAAGTTTCCACAACACATCTTCCTCAATACTATAATATAGCATGTATCAGCTTAATATCTTTTCATGTGTTTTCGATGGAAGCTTTGTCGATATAAGCAATACCTGAACCCCCAGCTTCACCTAAAACCTGAGCCCTGTGGACTGGAGACTAAAGTCTTATGTTGGGTAGAGAAGGAGTTTATGGATGTTTGTACTGCAACTCCCAGCTTCAACTAAAACCTGAGCCCCGTGGACTGGAGATAAGTCTTCTATTGGTTAGAGAAATTGTTTATGGACGTTTGTATAACCAAACAAATACCCTGTCCGGAATATCGGTGCCACTACCTGACGGCACCCCTCTCTAGCACCTTATCCGTATTAAAAGATATAAACAACTTACAAGAGAGTATGAAGGTGTAGCATATAACATATATAATTCACTAAGGAACAGTTGCTGGATGCCATTTTCATGTCCAGCTATTTAGTGAATAAAATATAGGCTGTAATTACTGTGCTGTGTTCTTGTTGGAGCTGCAATATATACTTTTCGCTATCAGACTGATGGCGTGTCAGATGATGGTTGTCAATATTTCCGGTGTCCTACTGACCTTTTGCATTTGAAAGCAGAGCACAGGCATTGGGATATTGGCTTGTCAGTGCTGGGATATTGCCATTTATTTTGATATTCATGAGGGAACCGCCATATTGGTGGTGTGAGAAGGGCGACGTTTTTCTGCCTGTGTCGGCTCAGTGCTTGTGCTGTGTTGTGTTGTGGAGGCAAGGGAACAGCGGTGTGGGGTGGTGTAATATCTGGTTCCCGGAATGACGGTGGTTATTCTTCATGCCTCTGAGTGCTGCAGATACTGGTGGTGATGAAAGTCATAGTGGATTATATTTTTCTACATGCATAATTGTGGAGCTGTAGCGTGAGAGAGCCAGAGTGGTGAGCACTGTTTGCTGGGTCACATGGAGCAATCGTGAGTGTATTCAAAAGAAATTATCTTCTACTTAGCTTGGAGCCAATATTATGTGTTGCTATTAATGGACAAGAAACTTCTCCAGAAAACTGCCTAGAAGTAACAGTATTGTTTGAAGTCCAACAGAGGCGATATGGAAGTGATGATGGAAGGAGAGCACACACACACACACACACACACACATACACACACACACACACACACACACACACACACACACACACACACACCGCTAGGCCACGCAATTACGTGTGTCTTTAATATTACCAGGTTAGACGAAGCGCAGAAGCACGGGGACGCAGTGAATTCATACACAGTGGGACTGTGTTTTCCTTTACTTTCTGATGTAATAATATACCTACATTAATATCAAACATTTCAGCTTTTGAGAGGCTGCGTGATTAAGGGGAAATTCTGTAAGAGGGCCATGAGTATGTAGAGAAATCGGTATTAAGGTAAATGCAGCTTATGTGCTTTTTTAGAAGAATGCATAGGCTTTGTTGATGTTCATTATTATTTTACCTCCACTCGTATACACCGTCCCGACTGCACTGCTTTAGGATGCACTTAGTTTCAATTTCTCTGGTCTCTGTTTTATTATTATTAGTTTTTTATAGTACAGTCGTTACTTCAAAAATCACGTCAGTAAAGTCACAAGTCTGGGTAGCATTTTAACCAAGTGCCTCGACAGAAATGCAAAAGTGACCTGGAAATTTTTGTTCCTCCAGCGTGGCCAAGATAAATCGCGACGGAAATACAGGATGTTCCATGAAATTTGGGAGAAACTTCGGCTGGTGATTCTGTGGCTAAATATTAGTAAAAAATGCTATACTGACATGGATTTAATTGACGGCCTTTACAGAGCTGCAATAACTGACGACCATATGGGAGTAAAAGGCCGCCCTCATTTTCACCCATATGGATTTTAGTAACTGTAGCTCCATAATGATTAAGACTTGGACTATGTTGATGTAGCATTTTTTTTTTTTTTTTTACCCAGTTTCAGCCCTAAAATAATCTCCTGAAGTTTCCCCAAATTTTCCTGGCATATCCAGTATAATGACACTGATAAAACTGATCTGACGTAGTGATACACAAATCTGGATTAACTGTTAGGTGAATATGATGGAGTTCATGGGTAGCGCTGAAGGTGAGTCCTTTCGAGTATCAGTTTATTTCAGTTTCTGTATATTTAATGCAGGAAGTGAGCGTAGGTGTACCAAGACGTGTCACTGCCATTTTGATACACAAGGAAGAATGTTGAATACCTAACACCACTACCAGAATGTGCACGCTGTTAATTTCTACAGCAAAAGTGCTGATCGCGACGAAGGAAAACTGTATTTCGGGAAGCGTTCCAGTTCCAATTATCGTCCACGTCGTCCGTTCTAAAACCAATTCCGGTCACTCACTGCGAGGATGATGAAGCGGCGGCGGGAATGGCCAGGCGTGGTGACCGTGGCGGCAAGGGTGGTGGAGGGGAGTGATGGAGGAGGAAAGGCAGATTTCCGTATTTCTGGTAATTTTTATCCCCAAATACCTACCGTAACTTGCTTTTTCTCCACTCGCGTACTGAACTGTTTAATATTTAGATACCGCTAATATCAACAGAATATAGTGACATATACATAATTATATATCTATTTACCTCTAAGTTGGCAGAAAGCATCAATGTCAGTTAGTGGAAATGGTAAGGTCAGGAGAGTGGTGAAATTGTTGATATGAGAGAGAGAGAGAGAGAGAGAGAGAGAGAGAGAGAGAGAGAGAGAGAGAGAGAGAGAGAGAGAGAGAGAGAGAGAGAGAGAGAGAGAGAGAGAGAGAGAGAGAGGTATAATTCTCTCACCTTCCCATTTATATTCAGCTTCCTCTCTGCCGCTTTATTGCTTCCCATTGTCGTTAATCTCGCTATTGACTTCTTTCCTTTACTTCACACCACCACATTCTCGCCTCGATCCTCTTACCAATTTATTGAACTCCAGCCCAAGAATTCGGCGTTGTCTGGGTACCTGCCTCACCACACCACTCACCACACCACCACGCCACTCTACTCCTACTCACCGCACCACTTACTGCTTCGCCATACTCCTAATATTTCACACACTGTCGCGCTGATTTTGACACATACCGTTATTGTATACGCTACACATAAATTAATCCAATTTCTGTTTACATCTAACTCGTTAACACTCGTCAATCTTTGTATATATATGTCCCGCTGTTCTTTACACAGCTATATTGTAAATACCTATAATATACCCCTGGTTTAATGTGTACTATTTTACTGTTTACACCTTCTGTTACTTTGCTCACACCTTCAACGAAACCTTTTTTACTCCTGCACTGATACCCTGTCCATACCAACACCGATATGCTGTTTACAATTGCATCAATACCCTGTTTACGGCTCCATCTATACCTTCTTTACGCATGAACTGTTATGCTGTTTACACCTTCACCTTTATACTACTTACAACTGCATCGGTACCTATTAAACACCTGCACCCACCAATACCCTTTGTGGTCATATATTCTTGGTCATTACGGCAATAACACCTGCCCCGACCATTGGCATGTCTGCATCACCCTGGCCATTACCATCTGTTTACACCCACACCGGCACAATACACAATACGAGACCCATGTGTCAGTGTTTCCCAGGCGTATTATAATTTTCACAGACTATTGAGATTAGCAGTAAATTGTCCGTGAAACCTATGTTCATGAAATAAGTTAACTCGACTCTAGCACCGTCACAGAACAGAGTTCACAGACCTTTCCCTCTGCTCTCACTGTAATGCCGCCCTTAGTATCAACACATCCATACTAATCTCACGCAACATTCTTATTAGGCTAACAAAATATCTCTATGTGTGACCGGGGGAAGTGGTCGAATTTCTAGTCAAAACGGATCACGTCGGTGTGTGTGTGTGTGTGTGTGTGTGTGTGTGTGTGTGTGTGTGTGTGTGTGTGTGTGTGTGTGTGTGTGTGTGTGTGTGTGTGTGTGTGTGTGTGCACGCGCGCGCGCGTGTGTGTCGACAGAATCCGCCACCGCAACAGAATAACCCCCTGGCCGCCCCGGGAACGGCCACAAACATGCAGTGTATTTGCCAAGCCATATCATTGACTGATGGTGTCATGGTGGCGGAATGTGCCATGTCCCTCACCAACCAGCCAGGATATAGAGCCACGTCCTTCGTCACCAGCCGGAATATAGAGGAATATACAGCAGCGTCCCTCGCCACCAGTGGGAGTACAGACCTGCCTCCCACACCACCAGCTGGAATATGGAGTCATGTCCCTCACCACCAGCCAGAATATTAAGTCACGTCCGTCACACCGGTCGGAATATAGCACCACGTCTCTTACAACCACCGGGAATACAGTATATAGCAGCCTCCCTCACCATCAGCTGGAATAAGGAGTGACGTCCCTCACTACCAGCCGGATTATAGAACCACGTCCCGCATCACCACATTCGCACAGAATGAAGTGTCTTGTGTGCGAAAGGAGTTGTAAATTCTTTGCTGAAAATTCAGCCCCTAAAATTATGAATGCTTCCTGCCAGAGAGGCAACTTCTGTCATATGGCAAAGTAAAAGTTACATCACGTCTTTGTGTAGTAAGATACCAAGTGCACAGCAGGGAATCAAATTATGTGAAGACCTGCTGCACTAGTTTGTTAATATTACATCTAGCGCTAGACATTACGCTAGACATCCAACGATGTTAGGTATTATTTCTCAGTGTCTGGACGTTGGAGCCAGTGATACATAAATAATGCCACCGAGCCAGTGTCCCATCCAGCTCTGCCCCCTGTCCGCCCGTGGCGAACCGGACAGTCCGCTCTGATGGCCATCAAACAGGTGGAGGCAGGGAGGAGGAAAATGAGGTGAGATGAGACCATTCAATATTCAGGCGGCTCTCACACAAGACACTTCAGACGGGTGTTCGCGTATATTAGAGCAGGTGAGTCCAGTTGCTGAGGGTGTTGGCGTATATCAGGGCAGGTGAGTCCAGCTGCTGACATGGGTGTTGGGGTATATCAGGGCAGGTGAGTCCACCAGCCGACATGGGTGTTGGCATATATCAGGGCAGGTGAGTCCAGCTGCTGACAAGGGAGTTGGCGTATATCAGGGCTGGTGAGTCCAGCTGCTAATGGAGGACTCTCTCGTCATGCTCACTGTCTGGGTGAGCTCAAGTATAGCTTACATGTCATGGCGGAAATAATCAGCAATTTGATGGAATATCTGATGGCTCAGTAGTCCATTAATCACAAGTAATTTGGCGATAAGGGAACTGAAATGCAACCGATAGAGCGCGGCGGACTTGGAGAACAATTCCTCAACTTACCTAAAAACTCTGTGCTTTACTTTATAACCATAAAAAAATCTACACTTTCATTTACTAGTAAACTTGCCTTTGTTGATGGTCCCTGGTGGCTGCCTGACTGGTGCTGACATCATCTGATGCGGCGCTGTGTAGTGTCAGCAACCAGCGCGTGACGCAGCCACCTGCACACCCACGCGTAACCACAATATTCATTAACGCTCGGCAATTAGCGTAAATTACTTTTTGGCAACGCTGGCAGGTCGGATAAGCAGGATTATTACTGGGTTATGGCCCGTGACGGTCGTGTTGGACGTAACTAATGGGGATGTTGGCTGTCACTGACTAATTCAGCCACTGATGTTGGTCTTACTCAGTCCTGTTTGGAAAATTGGATCACGTATTTGGAATTAAGCACAGGAGTTACTGATTCAAATAAAATGGAATATATCACAACTAAACACAAAGTGCAAGTAATTCTCGTGAGGAAGGGAGGGACACTAGCCGAGAAAAAAAGACACTGGCTGATTAAGAGAAGCAGACTCACAGACACTGTTAGGCAAAAATATCTGTGGCAGAATATAGCATACACAAGTGCAATTAGCAAGCAGTTACATGTAGCGGATACAAGTGGAGGAACTAACAAGTAGAAGAAACACTCTGATTCAAGCGGAAGCAACACTATCTAGGATGTAAGTACTGTACATATAACTAAGGCAGACATACACAGGCGGGTATACAAGGCAGTAGAAGCATATTTACTAAAGCAGACATACACAGGCAGGTATACAAGGCAGTAGAAGCACAGGCAGCAAGATATAAGCGGCAATGCAAAGATATAGCAACGAGACTCATAAGAACAGGTACTTTAGATATTAACTGGCAGAGAAGGAAACAAGCGGAGTCAGAAATTTACAGGGAAAGGAAGAACACATAAACAGCAAGGAAACTAATCTAAATCACCATAACATGCAGAGGATAGGACTAATGCTCACACAGACACACCACCAACAAGACACCAGGACCCAGACACAGACGCCTAACAGAGGTCAGTTATATTAATGTACAAAGAAAACTTCAAAAACAAATTGCACGTTATTTTCATGTTCCATTCTCAGTTCCTGTATAGAAGCGATTTATATAATTTCTTAAACATCTGTGTTTACTAGTTACATAAGCAAGTTATCACATTATTTCTTTCAACTTGAGCTACAAAAACAATAACAACGAAAAAAAAACGTAGTATTTCCCGTTCCTAGAGATGGCCCAATCATATGGGAGGCTTTTTCTGCCAGAGAAAATGGAAATGATGTTATATGGCAACGAGGAGTGAACGCTCAGGGAAGAGGAGCGGCTGTGGTGGTGGTGTGGGGTGGAGGCCGAGTGGGGCACCAGGGAGTGAGACTCGGAAAATAGAAATGATATTAGTTTCAGTACCTGAAGGCCTCCGAGTGGGAAGGCAAATATGGCTGTTCCGAGGAAGCCAATAACTGAATTTGTTTTGCGTCTCTACAGGGATCAGTTTTCAGTAGAAGTAATGCTGATGATATGATGGTGATTTTAGTATAAACATGTGGTGGGTATAATGGTATTGTAATGCACATATGGGACAAACTTTGGCGGCAATCTGGCATTGCCATGTGGTGGTAAAGGATCATACTAGTCAGCTTTCATTTACATAATACTGACGATGATTTCTTATAGTGGCAATACATGACTGATCAGTACAAAGAAAGGAAAGCTGAGAACAGAGAAGAGGCTGGGATTGGAGAGAACATCCCGGAGGGAGGCAGGGGTGGGATAGAACATGGTGGAGGGAGGCTGGGGTGGAAGAGAACCTGGTGGAGTGAGGCTGGGGATGGGTGAACATGGTGAAGGGGGGTAAACAGTCAGTACAAACAAGAGAGTGATAGACAATGTAACAGAATCACTCCCTCTCTCTCGACACACCTCACTTGCTCCTCATTTGTTTTCAATCTACACGAACTTTCTTTTATTTCTACAAACGACACTCCTTACCCATTTTCTCTTGATTCTGCATTCCAATTACTTGCTTCTCTCTCTCTCTCTCTCTCTCTCTCTCTCTCTCTCTCTCTCTCTCTCCTATCTTCCCTGGCCCCTCTTACAGCTCGTTCCTTCTTCCTAACCTCCCTTTCATTCCTTTACTCGTCTCCCTTTTCTTATTTTCCTTGATGTTTCTTCCATACACCTTTCTCTACTCCCCTAGTCCTCAAACTCTCGCCACATTCATTCTGTCACCAGATTAGTGGTTCCCCTACTTGGCTTCCCTTTCCGCCTGGTCAGTAACCCACCACACTATAACCTCGCCCAATACACATTCAGAATATAAAAGACATATGTGTTTTTTTATACCTTACTACACTGCCACATCACACAGCACAAAGACACACAAAAGATGATATACAATTCGTAGTTCAACACCTTAACATTAATGCGATTAAACTGTGAGCTTATTAATAAATGAATGTTGATTTTTAACGATGGAATACTTCATTGTCTTGAACAATAATAGAACCTTCCTTAATTTAAGGTAAGTCTAGGCATGGTCTTGATCACGGGACAAGTGTGAAGTGCAAGAGGTTGTACAGAAAACTGCTTTACATTTTTGCAGTGGACACAATCCCTTATACCAATGAAGCAACTTCTCTCAAATGTCTCTCCTGCAGCAGTATAAAATTAAATCTGTTTGTGTTCGTATTCTGCTTTCTTGTGCTCGTGGCGGCTTTCGTTAATGGAAGTTCAGGATTTGGGCTGGTTCGTGTCTGTCCTGCTTGAGACAGTCGACCTGAGACCATCTTTTCTCTTAGCTGGAAAATTCCCTGTGTTAACTTGCATTTTTGCTTGAACAGATTATGAGCAGTTTACAGGAAGGCTGGGAAAACACTGTGCTGGAGAAGGGTGAAAAGTATTGTACAATCGAGGTAATTAAAATGACCCAATCCCTGTTGTGCAAGACTCTTCCCTTCTACCCGCCCGTCACTATGGGGGCAGAGGGAGGAAAGTGGGGTGGAGTGGTAGGGTGGAGAGCGGGATTAAGTGGAGGAGCAGTGGCGATGACGTTCCATACAGGATTTTAGTGACAGAAAAAGGGAGATGCAGATACAGACCCTGTTAGGGCAAGCAGTAATACCTTCAGACAGTTATTATTTTGCAGTAGGTTTTGTATTAAAGGTTCGATATATCTACCTTCAGCAAAGAATTTCCTCAATTGGGAAGTAATGGACTGAGTACTTTAGGAAACTATCAGCAAATAATCCGGCAGATGAGCTCCTCTGGCCTACGAATTAAGAATTTGAATGAGAGCGATACGTGCAATACAATTCTAAATCTTCAGGAAGTAATTTGATTTGTTTATGAACTTTCTGTATATTAACAGTGATGTTTGGTTGGGAGACAAGTGTACAGGTGATTTTTTTTTTTTTTTTTTTTTTTAATGCAAGGTTTGGTGAGGGTAGGAAAATATGAGCATACATTTCCGGATGGACAAGGTATTTGCGTATCTCCTTCCAGTTAACAGGAGCACTATACTAGACTCCACATTACCCTGTTATTCCGATATATGGCTACCACCCAGCGTTGTAAACGGTTTCCTGGGTTACAGGAAACCATCAGGCTTGTCACTCAGTGAAGACTCTCCTAAAATGCGAAAAAAAAGCTATAAAAAGTAACGGGAAGGATGAGCGAAACAAGAACAGAGAAGAACAGACACAGTAACAATGACAGGGGTGAGCGAAGTAGGCAACAGTACATCAATGAAACACAAAACAACGGAGAGCATACATTATTACTGTGAGTCACTGTTCATACTGAAGACTTACAATGGCTGTTATATTAATCTAAAAAATATATATATTTTGAATCTTGGCACCAGGATGTGGTCGTGCGAGAGTCCGCAGGTGCTGAGGCTCACGACCTGGGCAGAGTCCATTAGCCAGGGTCGGTTTTATCCCTTCCCTTATTTTTTGCCGCCATGTGCGTAATCAACACAGGGTAAAAAAAAAAAAGTGCATTAACGTGATTACAGCCTGAGGCGAGACGGCCCCAGGCTCCTGCACCCAATGATGATAACATAATGGCCCACTGGAGCGGAAATTTCTTTTAAATTAACTCCAGATAACTGTACATATACTGAGAATAAAGACTTAAATCCACGAGGAATGTGTTATTAAAACCAGACCAGCAGCTGTTCTGTGGGTGCATACCTAGGTAGCATCCCCACAAGGTGCTGAGGAGGACTCCTTCACATGGTGGTACTGATATAGCCGGGCAGCAACACTGACCAGGTATACAAACGTCCCTCAACTCCCTCCCTATATGCTCACAGTGGAGGATGGTGGACTGCAAGAGGACTTCACCCTGTAATCCGCTGTATTTCCAGATCGGATAAGCCTGGTGCCACAACAACAGCACCATCAGACCTCTCTTACATTTCCTCAGCCCTCACTCCTGCCCATCACCTCCCCTCAGTCCCGCCCCTCACATTACCTCTACACGGCACCTCCCCTTCCTTCAATTCCACCCTCCATCTTCCTTCAGCCTCATTCCTCACTTTCCCTCAGTCCCGTCCCTTCACCTTCCCGCAGTCCCGTCCCTTACTTTCCTTCAGTCCCGCCCCTCACCTTCCCTTAGACCCGCCCCTCACCTTCCACCACAACCACCTACACATCTGTATTGACTCCATAATCTCAACTTTGGCACCTTTAACTCTGATAATATAAATGCTTAGACATTATATATAAAACAGATCTACGTTGCAGTTAGCTAATTATCTAAATATTAGCACGTGACATATCAACCTTAGAAAGACAGCTGTGGATATCCCAGTACAGTAATTACTATTCGCGTAACAGAAGTCAAGCCTAAGCCATCTCTAAATGGACTCTTTGCGTGGAACGAACAGAACTCTGGAAAATGGCCAACGTGACTGAAGACAAAAGATGGAAGTGCTGGAAAGAGAGGAAGTAGAATGCGGTCAAAAGAAAAAGTGAAGGATTATGTGAGTGAGGGGGATCTGATCCTGGATGATGGTGTGTTGTCGTGTCAGATTAGGCACCGTGAGAGTCTCCCTGTCGCAGCCACACTGAACCAGATCTCTGGATTCAGTTTCAAAACACTGGATATCAAATTTCATATTTCTATATATAAAATACGAAAATACAAATACCCGTCCATTTTTATTTTTAGAATCTATCTATCTATACTTATTATATGTATATATATATATATATATATATATATATATTTATATATATATATATATATATATGGTCCCCTACCATATTGGTCCCTTTCCATATCTGAAGCCTCCCCCAGCATTTTATACAGTTAGTCTGGGAT
>JAGKTI010006834.1:27034-39235 GCA_018397915.1 Birgus latro | reverse complement strand
TACGTAACCGTGTTGAAGGCTTATACAATGGTAATGGTGATGAATAATCTGCACTCAAGGAGAAGCGTATCAATGAGTCTTTACAGTACAAAAGTCGCATGAAATTAGCAAGAATAAAACCACTAATTCTTCATCGCGTTAACTCACTGGTACAGCACATAAGGTCATTATGGAAAGGACGGATTTAGGCATTTTTAAACGTTAATAAAATGGGGAACCCCAGGGTACTGATCTACTGAGCTTGGCGACTATGAGCCAACAGGCGGAGAGCGGTACACTAAGTCCCCATTCACCAAAATCCCCACACAGGAACCCTAGGCACTAATGGGTTATGAGTGACCAACCCTTTTATCGTTTAATTTTGCTACCCTTATACAGTTTTCATTTAACTCTGAAGCCTTTAAAAACTGGAGGGATTGGATATAGTCAACATTAATTCCTTCAATACATGTGCTCTTTCCTTCAAATAAGATCGTCTGGTGGTAGCAAGAATACAGCTAAAGCAGTATCATCGTCTTGAAGGGGCGGAAAACCATAAAGGCGGTCGATATCTTCATGCAGGGAGGAACGATGCCACGATACCGAGAATTTATTACCCTTTTTTTTTTCCTTCCTCTTCTTCGAGCGTCCTGGGGCGGGAGTTGCACCACAAGAGGAGATAAAGGGAGATGGGGCAGATTAACACACACAGCCTCCTCCTCTATGCAGCAGCGTCTTTTTATATTCCATTATGGATGACTGTGAACGATATTTCTTTGGATTAGGAGAGAGATCTGTTGCCTTTTTCTTATTACATCATACCGGTTGATAACGAACGAAATTATTTAGATTTAGAGAGACATTTGGCAGCCTTTTTTTTTTTTAGTATAATTTGGCTAACTACAGACAAATAGATGAAGCTACGATAGACTCCTTACAATTTTTTTTTTAAATCTGGCTAGCAACAAACACATATAGTTAACTTTGAAGTAACATTTTGCTCTCTCTCTCTCTCTCTCTCTCTCTCTCTCTCTCTCTCTCTCTCTCCTAGGTTAATGCTCATGAATTAAGTTGAGATTGCACAAGAACCACTGCAGTCGTGGGGTATCTATTCCAAACTATCTTTGGCGAATTTATTTAGCTTGGAAAAGACCTACGTATGTTTCACGATATCCAGTTCAAGATACCTGTCAGATGATCTGAGGTCAGTGATAGATCCGGTTCTTCAGAGGAATGCTTATTTTGCTCACCAGGAGAATATTCTAGTCGCTATGCTTTCTGACAGCAGGAAAGAAATAAAGAAACTGGCCTTCAAAAGAATCATGGTGGCTAGAAACCAACGGGAAACGAGTTCAGGGCCCAGAGAGTTTGTACTACCCGAACTAAACTTCCATGCTAAGGATTACACAGACATGATTGTCTTCCAAGATTATCCAAGACATGAGCAACCACTGACCAAGAAAGTGACAGTCGCTGAGCTGGAAGCTGTACTGCAAGGAGAAAAATTGTGTGCTATTTCCAAGAGGCATCCTTATCATACACAGGTAGAAGAAAGGCATGTTAAGTTACTCACAGAAGCCTCTGCCTCGGATTGTGGAGAGTAGGAACGTGACGGAACTATCCGTACGAGAATTGAAGCAGGAGAAATGATGCCCAAATCTGAGACAAAATCAGACTACAGATGTAAGTAAAAGTCAGAGTGGAGGGACGATGGGTTGGGCATGGTGTGGATCTCTAAATACATCCACCTTCTCCTGGTGAGTTATGGGTGACTTGTCATATGTGTCATTAGTCAGCGAAAAGCTGCTTTATTGCGACAATTCGCACAAAACAATCAAAGGAGTTGCGGCACCTCTAAATACTCAAACTTTAACAGTATCTTTATTTCGGCATTCTACAAGTTTCTTAACTATAGGCCAAGGCAAATATAAAAAATATATATATATTCACCCATTTCCGACCCGCCCTATGGCAAGGGGCCTGCAAATTGCTCCTTCCAGGAAAAAAAAAAACATTCATTTCGAGATGCCTGGACACGCTGCATTTGAAAGACTGGAGATTGTAAGCAGTAGGAAAAACACAGACAGACGAAGACAGTTCCAGAGTTGACCAGTTGCATACATGAAAGACTGGGAGTAGCGGTTAACTCTTCCATTAGAGAGTTGGACAGAAAAGAGATGAGAGTTTGTTATTAGACTGGTGCTACGTGCCCGCCGTAGTTGTGAAGGGATGCAAGCAGACAGAGGAGAAGTGACCATTGAAGTAGCGATAGAATAAGAGCTAACGATGCAACAGTGCGGCAATGAAACAGAGGATGAGGGGAGCTAGTAAGAGGGGGAGAGTTAATGAGACGAAAAGGACTCCCCTGTTGAGAAGAGCTGTGTGGGGGGAGCCTCCCAGCACATAAGAGTTGTACTCTACACAGACGCGAATAAAACCCGTGTATAAAGTCAACATCGGTGCAGGGGTAAGGAAGGTACAGGGTCGACCACACCTAATCTCTTGGAAGTAGATTTTATGAAAGATAATAATTTTATGTTCTTTCCAAGATAAATCCCGAGAGGATGAAACCTCAAGTATGTTTAAAGATGATGCAGGATTGAGCTGGATATTGTCAAAAATTAGAGGGTACTCCTGTGGAAGATTTTGTTGGGTTGATAGATGTAAGAACTGAGTTTTTGATGCATTAAAAATAGTAAGACTAATTTTATCCCAATCAGAGATACAAGCCAAGTCGGACATTAGGTGTGCCATAGCCTCATCCCTTGTTTGTTGAAGTAACTGCTGAGATGGACGTTGTGGGAAACGAATGGAAAGGTGACGGGTGGAATCATCAGCGTATGAGTAGACAGGGTCAGATGTACAGCTTAGGTCATTGATAAATAGAAGGAAGGGAGTTGGTGATAGGACAGAGCCCTGAGGAACAACACTATTGATAGCTCTAGAAGAACGGTGGCCGTCTACAACAGCAGCTATAGAACGATCGGAAAGGAAGCTAGAGATGAAGGCACAGATATAATTATATGAACCGTAAGAGTGCAGTTTGGAAATTAAAGATTTATGCCAGACTCGATCGAAAGCCTTTGAGATGTCAAGTGCAATGGCATAGCTTTCGCCAAAGTCCCGAAATGAGGATGACCAGGAGTCTGAAAGGTCTGTGAGCAGAGCACGAGTGGAGCGTCCCTGGCGGAACCTATACTGACGATCAAAAAGCAGATTGTGATAGGAAAATAAAATGTTTTATTTTTAAAGAATAGACTCGAAAACTTTTGAAATACAAGATGTTAAATCATTTGGGCGGTAGTTAGAGGGCTGGGAATGGTCACCCTTCTTTGGTACTTACTGAATGAGAGTAAACTTCCAGCAAGAAGGAAAGGTGCAAGTTGATAGACAAAGACGAACGAGTTTACCCATACTTTTTTTTTTTTATTGAGGCGAAGATGCACTTGACAGGTTGGTGATAATTGGTTGAATGCAACATGTCCAAATAACATTTACTAACTCAAATTTCCCCCTCGTATATACTGTATGTTGTCAATTAATAATAGAGAGATCATGAAACAATGTTGCATTCAACCAGTCATCAACTACCTGTCAAGTGCATCTTCGCCTTGATAAAAAAAAAAAAACTGAGTATAGGCAGGGTGTGGGCACAGAAGCACAGGTCTTAAGGAGAACAGGAGGGACTCCGTCAGGGCCCATATGCCTTGTTAGTATCGAGGCCAACGATGGCATAAAATACATTCAGTAATACTGAAGATGTTTTAATGTCAGCCATGAGGAAGTCGGAGGAAAGGAGAGATGGATAACACCAGAATCGTCTAAGGTGGAATTGGAGGAGAATGTTTGAGCGAAGAGTTCTGCTTTATCAGTCGAAGAAATAGCTGCAGAGCCATCAGGGTGGAAAATAGGAAGGAAGAATAATGAGGTGAAGTTGTTAGAAAGGTTTTTGGCAAGGTGCCAGAAGGAGCGGGAAGAATTAATTCGATTTTGAGGGTTCATAGTATTTAGTACGGATGAAATTATTTTTAGCAGAGCGAAGAACAGCCTTAGCACTACTCCGGGCGGAAACAAAAAATATGAGATTTAAGAGTGGGTTGGCTCCGGTACTTTTTGTATGTTTTCTCCATGTTGTGTACGGTACAGCATTAGAACAAGCATGATAAAACCAAGGCTTTTTTGCATTAGTCAGAATATGAGGAAGGAATGTATGCTTCTGTGCCGGAGAGAATAACCTTCGTAATGCGCGAAGCACACTCGGATGGCTCTCGACCATGGAAGCAGTAATCATTCCAGGGGTGCTCTTACCCTGCTATCCTGCTTTTCAGCTATCATATGATTGATTTCCCAACTTTAAATCTGGGTTCCAATAGTAGTATCTTTAATTATTGTCAAGGAAGTATAGATGTCCTTTCCTTGAGTAAGCCTTGGAATGGCTTAATTCTGTGCGTTTGAAAAAAAATTGTTTACAAACTCATCCATGTTATTTTCGATTCATGCATGTTCAGTTCCCAGTACACGGATATCCCAAGGTCATGGGCAGTGATGGAGGTCTGGGCAGGTGGGGGGGGGGGCGTCAGTGATTTGCGTCCCCCTCCCCTTTCATATGCTACTGTTTGGGTGGCCGGGCATATTTAAAGGATGCCCAGGGCCACTCCGGCTACCTCTCCAACTACCCCACTGGTCCTAACCATGTATGCTTCCTGCACCATAACGTCGTGGCTTCAGGCATTCAGTGATGTACTTAGTGAAGGGCTTATAGGAAAAACAAATAACTGCACCATTATAAACTCTCGGGTACCCTGAGAGCATTCTTACTGTAACATGAGCTACACATTTCTTCCAGTTTTTCATCCTGCAGATTAGATAAAAATGCATTTAGGGCAAAACATAACATCCATTCTTTACTAGCGTCTAGCCTGCACCGATCGTTTCGACTGCCACCCTGCTACTATCCTCTCTCCCGACCCTCCTTATGGGACCTTTTGTCACGGTTTAAAACGAACCGTAAAATCACAGGTGATTCTAAGCGGTATTGCCAATGCTTCTTATACGATGCTGAGTATCTAATCTTTGTTTTCGTAAATCTTGAGTATACATTTTTCAAGAATAGGATGTACTGTCGAGTTCAAAATGAGGAAAAAAAGAAACCGAGCACAGTCCACTGAATGGCGGGACGGAGCCAAAGCAAGTACCAGTGAACCATAAAATTAAATTTATCATTATGGACACTTCACCCTCTTGGAACAAGATGTTGTAGAAGAAATACACTTAAGTCGTAAATTCGTTCATACCTCCTTGTTTGAAAAACTCATAACTGATAAGATAAACTCAGTGAATGAAAGAATTAATGAGAATAGCTAGCACCAAACCTACAGAGGCTATGTGGCACTAAGGTAAAGAAGGATGGACAATCAAAATTGATGCAAAATACGCAGAGCAGAAAGATAAGCAATGATATTAGAAACAAAACATACGAGTCACCAAGTAAATCGGTAAGCAACGGGGGGCGGGGTCAATGTGATGGAGGGATGCTCTCAGTGAGGGCTGATGTAACCTGATATTTACATTGGCAGCAGGGGTATGCCTGGTACAACCCTACTATATTAGTGGTTCCGGGTCGACAATGAACGCTGTACCTGAAACTGTCAGGTTTTAAGGTAACATCAAAGTTGATAATGCATCTTTTTTTTTTTTACATAGGAAGGAAAAATTAATTAAAAAATCCATACACCAGGTTACTGGCGTCCTCTATTCATAAAATATCTAACAGTTGGACTTGAACATCTGCAGGTTGAAGTTTGGGGGAAAAACAAGTCCGGGGATGAGAGTTCTAGAGAGATGCATTTCGGGGAATAAAAGAACTGATAGGCAACAGTTCTGCAATATGGCTTTTGACATTCCAGTCATGAGCGCTACCAGATGCTCTTGCACCACGAGGTAAGGCATGCAGAGGTGGCACAATGGGCGCAACTTCGTCTGAGCATTTGCCATAAAAAAGTAAAATAATGCAAGGGAGGCAACAGTCCTCCTTACCTGAAGGGGAGGTAGTTTATAATAGCAGGGTTATTAATTCCAATAGCTTTCTTAATTTCAAATAGTTTTAATGCAACCGCTCCACATCGATTCCACACGGGTGAGCAATATTAAAGCTGAGAGCACACATGTCTCAGAAAGTATAGCTAACTGCTCGTCAGTGAAGAAGTTACGGACTCTGTACAATAATCCAAGTTTCTTTGAGGCAGTTTTACAAAGTGATCTGACACGAGAGGCCCAGCTTAAAGCATTAAGCTAAACACCGATTATTTCTGTACTTTGAGATCAGAATATTAGCAACATTGAAGGTAATGAATCTGGTAATTCTGTCTATTCGTAAATTGTATATAGCATTTGATTTTACTATTAAATGAGACAAGGTTGTTTTGTCCCCATTCATTGATTATGAGTCGATTTATGGAGATGGCTGTAGTACTAATATATTTAAATATTGATCTGGAAAATAGGTTTTGTTATAGGTTGTATCTTGGCACCCACGAAATTTGGTTAAAATCAGTTACAATTATCAAGGCCGAAACTATTATCACTGCCACAGTGAGAATAGTTCCGGCCGTGCCATAAGGAATACTTTTCCTTCGATTTTTACCAAACTTGTCGGATGGTTTGGCCGAGCCCTCATGACATGTACGGGACTTCAGCACATACCTGAAAACGTCCAGGTTTGGGGGTAAGGTCAGAGTTGGTCATGAGTTGATCAAGATACTGTTGTGAAAAGTTATGGGGCAAGTCTTCAGTACCATATGTGGTTAAAATCTGACAATTGCACGGCTCCCATGAAAATAGTTCCGGCCGTGACAACAGTCCTTTCGGTGCCTAAAAGAATCTCATCCATTTTAACCAAACTTGGGAGATTGGTTGCCAGAGACCTCATGACTATCCGTAATTTCAGCGTAATAAATGCCCAGTATGTAGGGTAAGACCAAGGTTAATCATTAACATAAGTAAAGAATTGTGGTATTTATTAACAATACATGTCCTAGTTGTATCTATATTTCCATATTAAATCCAACATTTTATAAAAAAAAAAAAATCACAGGCTATTCAGGGGGTTAAAATTGATAAAGACTGTATGGGTGGGTGACTGATGTATTTTTCAACTTTGTCCAGATTTTCATCTTTTTTACTTATTTCACGTAGATCAGTATTAGTGAAATTTAACACTACCGCCCTCCAATCACACACTTCTTTACTATAATCCTGTTCATGTTGATCTGTTGCTTAAGACCTCATTCAAGAGATGACAATTTTGGTCAAAGTAGAGCAGAGAATCCTTTCAACACGAAAGTTAACTTTTGTCCTTGCTGTTACCAGACGAATAGTTAAAAGAAAATGAAAGCTGGATGTTCTAGAAGCTGCCCATAGTAATGCGCAATATTATCCACCTTTCCAATCAATTTTCGGTAAACCAGAGTAGACGGAAAATAACGAAAAGTACTGTGCACTTTCTTAGAGTTGAGACATGACAGCCCAGTGTCTCCCCGCTTAGTAATGTTAGGTTAGTTTGTGTTAGGTTAAATTGGTTAGGTTAGCTTGAGTTAGGTTAAAGAGGTTAGTTACTAGTTCTTAGTTTAAGGGTAGATTTTCTTGTCATTCTACCGGGCTATCAAGATCAAGGAAGACAGTGCCATGTTACAGCAATTATATTCTTACCGTAATTACTCGAAAACGAATTTATAAACCTAGATCGCATGTTAACAATGGGCAACTATTTAGTATAACTCCTGCAGCTAAATCAGATCTGATTGCATTCGCCAGGTGGCAACAAGAACAAATTTTAAATTTCTGGGTTGAAAGCAATGGATATTTAGCCTTTTTGAGATTTAACATTAACACTAAAAATTCCATGAATATTTTTCTATTCTACTGATGCACTATCTATCGAAATGAAAATCACAGCACAACGCATTTAAAGTATTATAGAGAAACTATGAAATGACAGGCAGACTTAAGCCATTGTCACTACGAACCAAACTGTTCATTAAGAGGGACGTCGGGTACAGTAAATGCTAGAGTTTAAGATATGGCTCTATTTTTCAGTGAACCTTATTAGAGCTCTGAGTTTCTAGTTTTCACAGTAAATCGAAAGTTAATATACTGTAGATTTTTCAGATTGTCGGTACCTACAGCATTTGTGTAGTAGATTCAGATGCAGTACAGGTTGGTCTTCCACGCAGAGCACAGGCACCTGGGTCTTCTGTTGCACAAAACAGCCAAGTAGAAAGCATATACAAACAGCTGGGTCTTCTGATGCACAAGAAACAGCAGAAGATTCACGGGGAGCTGGGGTCGTGTGCACAGGAAACAGTCCTGTACATGTAGAAGGCATAAAGAGGCAGGTGTACACAAGAAACCGTTGAGTAGAAGGCAGTCAGGTGGGACTTCTCCGCCAACAGTTGGGAAGAAGGTAGATAGGTAGACCAATCTTCAGTCAGCCAACAGCCAATCATCCGTTCTCCATCTCCCAGCGGGGTCATTCTGTAATGGATAAAATTGTAGGTAGTCTTACAATGATCTTTCCTCGCTTCAGTAACGACTAAATTAAATGACAAACTTAAATATTAACCGCCAGTCCTTTGGTATTCTACATTTTCTCAACCTTAGATTACTTAAGTGCTTAGAAAAATTAAATAACCTGTTTAGAAAAAGATATGAACATCACCCAGTGTGTCTCCAAGCTCACAGGTCTATGTAGCGAGAATAAACAATATTCATATACCTTAAACAAGCTATTTTTTATGTCTCGCCAAGGACAGTGGAGGTAATGAGGAATAATTCAAGATGTAGGCCAGATTTGCATCTCAGATATCAACTTTACCCTAAAGAAAATGAGATGTTATGTATTTAACAGCTCAGGTTTGCTTAGGCTAAAAAGAACCATTCAGTGTATGATTAAAATTATATAGTTTGATTAATGATTTCTTGAAGCTTACCTTGTTCGGCTCAGCAGCGTTATGACAGCAGTAAACGAGCTTTCTTGTACTCCTACCACAATTCCTTGTAGCCAGACTCCACCCCAAGAGAGTGGCCACGAACGAAATTCACCTTAAGCAGCAGTAGGCTTTCCTCCCAACACCCATCACCATCACCCACGTTAATGTACAGGTCCACATCCCGTCTCCACATCCGATTTTTCTTACCTGAGAAAAAGCTCATTAAAGAAGTGTCTGCACATGAATGGCAGCACTGGCAAAATAGGGAAACAGGTCTCATTGTAGGTGGCAGTATCATACCTCACTGATAAGGGAAGAATCCTAATACATCTCAAAGCCAGATTTAATACACCTAGTCAAATATTAATACCTCACTAGTACGCAAAAATCTTCACCTGTTTGTCTCCAGGTGTTCACTGACCAGACAAAATCAATACAAAGATTTCAGAGCAGTTAAATTGGCCAGATTCACCCGCCTAGTCTTTGTATTTTTCATTCAGTCTTGCCATGAACATCGCAGATAATGTTAGAAAAATTGCTAGAGTTGCTCACCGAAGTATTGCTAGTTACCTACCGTAGTATTACAAGTTACCTGTCAACCTTTGCTGACCTTTATTTCCATTTTCGTTCACGACTGATTCCATTATTTAACTAAATGTACTTCATTTCCCCTCACCTATGCTTCCTAAATCTTAGCACTCATAACAGAATTGAAGTTTCTCCTTAACTTACCAACAACATAGGCCTGAATTTCCTGTAGTCACGATATTGGCCGAATCCCTTATTTAATCTTATAACTTTTCCTGAGCCCTAATAACACCCTGACTGCTTGGGAGCTGATTAAGTTCACCTCTGTCTTACCTGTATACTTAGACTTCATTTGTCAGGGATGATAATTTTCTAACCTTATCAATATACAAACATGTAAACTGCATACTGTATACCCAAAGCTTCCACGACCACCAATCGCCACACCTGCAATGGAGTAAACCGCCGTATTCTAGGCAACACGGGAGGTTTCGTGACACCTATGTATTCATTATGCATACTACGCCATAACACCCAATTCTGCTTTAATATAAACAGGATATTTAAGTGAAGTGCATAATAAATCGCCACGGAAAAGGTGCTAGAAAAATCCCGAAGCCACCTAGAATACGACGCAGAAGTGATAATCATAGTAAAAAAATAAATGCCTCCTGCTTGTCTATAGTCCTGTCTAGAAAGGAAAATTTTAGAAGCTAAGCAGTACTGACTTAAGCTAATTAGTCTATACCAGAAACCAGGCACAGACTAACAAGGTGATAGACTAACATTATTTGGTTAATATGTTGCTAAATTATACTTACAAACCCCATACATAATTATTTGATGCCCTTATGCATTTATCTGTAGAGCTCTAATTCTGGTCATCGGGATTCAGACCTAATCACCTAGTCCATATACCCCCAAGCACACCCCCAAGCACACCCCCAAGCACTGTTAATCCTCTCTCCTTATATACTCTTGGTAAATTATTTCCTAATTTGACAGCCTACACCCACAATACTAACTACTGCACAACGAACCCTAACCAGCTCACCCTTAATCCTACTCCAGCAAAGTTCTAAGCATCTTTCCAGGTTAAAATTAAAGCAGTAAAAAATTGAAACCTAAAATTGATTTATACTTATCAGCGAGTATGGGCGCAGTGTGTGTGTAGACAGCAGGGGCGAAGAAAGCAGGAACGCGGTGTGTAGACAGCAGACTGGGCACTGCAGACGACGACAGACACCAGCTTCACGACCCCGACATCACAACACCTGCATAACATGTGTTAATTGAGTTGTGGGAAAGGTGTGCCTCGCCTATATTCTGATTGTATAAAAAAAAAGGCAAGGTAGGCTCTGATACGTAACTATAAACATGCAGTACTACTTGTTTACCCTCCACTTTTCTACCATCTACTGCTGCTTTACCCTCCACTTTTCTACCATCTACTGCTGCTTTACCCTCCACTTTTCTAGTATCTAGTGCATCTAGGTGTACCCTCCATTTTTCTACCATCTACTTTCCTTAGTTGCCCCCCCCTATCGCTACAGTTTCCTACCTAAAGCTTTCTCCCTACACCACCCTAGCACATACAGCTGCCTCCTAGCTTTAGCTTCCTTCTAACGTTAGCTTCCTATCAAGTTTCAATCCTATTTTATCTATCCAGTTTCCTCGCTGAAACTCCTATTTGCTTTGTTCCTTATCACAGCCCAAATATCCATCCTACCGCATGTTCGGTGGCAGGAGAAATGCAGGTTAGATCTTTAATTTCTTGTTTTCTATGTTTCAAACTACACAGAATCCATCTTCAGAGTCTAAAAAAAGTTATGCTGCAGAGACCCTTATATCCCCGGAAATTTACCCTCCTCCCCACCGTTCCTCGTGCAGCAGTCTGGTTAGTTACCTCCAGGAAAATTCTGTCGTCCTGCCCCACCTTTGATTTTAGTCATTAGTTCTCTACTACATAGGCTGAAAAATCCCACCCTGTTAGTTACATATTTTACACCGAGTTGCTTCAAGTATCTTGTTTATTCAGACCTCTCACTGACTGCAACTTCTTCCCACTTGTACAAACAATTGTGCTGATCTATGTGCATCATAAGGGAATTAGATACTATGCCGTACACCTGTGTATTCTATCCTTTTGTCCAGTCCTCGTCCTGCTTTCCTTAGGTAAACTCGAGGAAAGTTCCGCGTGATACACTCACACCACTTCGAAGTAAATGAGAGTCAAGCGGTAGCGGAGCAGTAGCCATCATTTATCTGGTGACAGTGAGGAGTGGGGCTGGATGTGGAAGGGGTAGGAACCATCAGCTCCTCCAACCACCCTCTTCCCCCATCCTTCCTACTCCCATAGCCTTTCCCCTCCCACAGTGTTACCGGACAGTTTAGTGTGTCTGGCTGCTGCTTCACTGTGGTCGCCTCATGCTTAAAGGTTCGAAGTGGCAGGGATGTGTATAATGCGGAACTTTCCTCGAGCACGATCTAGTCCATCCACTCACGATATGCTGTATATTACACCCATTTTTAACTAATTTTCACTTTTGTTTTGACGTGTTTTACGTCCTGAGTATAGTGCGATGCAAAGGCCTGCTTTCTCTAAGATCTTATTGATAACCGAAGCTTAGACTGGATCATATATATACCTTGAACTGTCAGTTTGATCATTGGCAATTTTATATCTGCCTATTTTTTTTTTACATGC